>MJUU01056143.1:56096-71913 GCA_002080025.1 Modiolus philippinarum
TTTTGGTGTTTGAAAATTATATGTCATTGGACCTTTATACAATGTTAAAAGCTTTTCAGGCTAAATAAAATGAAATAAATTGTGTTGAATATGTGTGGTAAGGGGTAATATGTTTGTAATTTATGAGACTGTAGTTAGTCTAAAAGGCTTAAAAGCATACTTTCTAATTGCTTAGATATGATGAAACGATATTTAATCAACATTTTCAAGTTATATATCAATTTCATGAAGTATTTGCATCTCAAAGTCAAAACGCAGAAATTCCGAAAAACGGAAAATTCCCATTTTTCATACAATTTTGGACAGAAGAGTCGAAATGAGACCTTTTGAAAAGTTTTAATCTACTTAAATGATCTTCTGCATGTCAGTTGTAATGAAATACACGCTAGAGTTCCCATTAAACATTATCCTTTTATCATTTAGAGCCTGAATATTTCAAATTTTCTCTTAATTTTTAGGGGGAGGGGTGCTAATTTTGACATTTATGAACCTATAATATGTCTGAAACTAAAATTTTTGCGTATCATTTGTTGCTAACATATCATAAATTATTATTGCATCGGCAACTACTAAATATATATTTAGATTTTTAAGACCCTTAAGTCAAAAAGTCGAAATTGTGAAAAATCTAAAATTCCGAAAAATTCCATTTTTCAAAAATTTTATACCGAAAATCAAAATTTTATGGACTTTAATGGTTTTATTTCCAAACATTGTATCACAACTGTTAAGTTAGGCATACAAACTAGATCAAATGACGAGGGTTGTTTATCTGAAAGGAATTCACAGCCTTAAATCGACATTTTCGCAATTTTTTGCAGGGGTAGGGGTAGATTTTTTGTATCCGCAGATCATAAATTTGGCGAAAAGTACCAAAACTTGTGTTTATTGTAAAGCATATTAAATTAGCTTTAATTTGATACCAAATTTCTGTACATATTACTTATCTGTAAAAAGTTATGGAGCTTAAAAGATGAAACTTATGTTAAAACGAAACTACAATAATTTTTCGGGTGTACTATAAAAGTGGCCCTATACTGTCTATGCGTGCAGGTTATGTTCATGTTAACATGCTTTATTTTGAAGAGGGGACATAGAAGGACTGAAAAAGCTGGTCTGGTTCGGAAGTGGGGGGATGCACGGAAAGTGTTTCCAGCCCACGGACTATATGCTAAACTCCTCACAGGAAGGGATCTTGGTGGAAGCTGTATACTGAGGGTACATAACTTAATTTGTCAGTTGGTAATGGGTCTGGAGCTTGCATGTCAGTTAACTGCTAGTAGTCTCTTGTGATTTCATGTTTATGTCCGTATATTCAGTTCTTTCAGTTTCATTTTTCACAATTGACTCAGTCCTGTTGCCAACTGCATTTTACTGTTCTTACGATTGTTTTTTGATTTATCACATTGGCAATAGGGGGAAGGTTTGGGCCCAATAAAACTAGTTTAACCCCGCCGGAAATTTATTAAGCCTTTGTGTGTCTTGTCTTTTTTCTAGTTAAATTACAAAAACAGGACAACAGCAAACACCTACAATGGCCAGGAACTACAATCACATGCCACAATTTACAAGCAAACTGCACCAGAAAAACAATAATGAAAACAAGAGACAAACATAAATAACGATAGGAACTCGGGATAGCCGGACTTGGTACCGGCACCAGCAAAAGCCAGTGGTAGGGTTGAACCGGTTTATGGGTACCCAAACCTCCCCTTTCTCTATCCCGTTTCCCTATAGTATCATAAACACGCGAATAAAACCCAATACAGGTAGACAACTAACTCAATGACCACTATCTTGTTTACTTAAGTTTACTTTATGTCTATAAGAGTCTAGGATGATGTTTATTTCGCTGAACTTGATTACTCTTTATTCAGGGGCCCGACTCCGACCTGCCGTTGGGTATGGGGTTTTCTCACCGTTCATTGAAGATCTTATGGTGGCTTTGAGTTGTTATTACTCCCTTTGGGTCGTTGTCTCTTTGACACATTCCCCGTTTCCCTTCTTTTTTCTGTATGAGGAAATAAAATTTACAGTAACTGCGTAAATTTATTTTTTACTACTTAACCGATCCGTGGTGGTGGACTGTTAGTCTTAATGGTAATCGCCAACCCAGAAGTCAGTACTTCGGCGCTGTCCCGAAAACCGGTTTTATTTCAAAACTTGCAATATTAAAATTTTCTAAAACTTTTCAGAGTTTTTTGGTTTTTTTTATTCAGATCTTTTGGGTTAACTGTTCTCTATCAAATTTTACAAATACTTTGTTATGAAAAAAATTTATTTACGGAAACTTCGGTATTCTGTTCTTCACACACATGCAAATTATTGATCAATAATTTAAATCCTCTTGCATTCAAATAATTGTTGCACATCCTGTCAAATAAAACCTATTCACTGCTTGGTCAAAGGAAGCCAGTGTTTGTTATTCAAATTTAATTTGTATATAAAAAGTACTGATAATCCTCAGTTGTGAACATACACAATATCCGGTGCAGCTAAGGCAGACATTAATGAAATTAAAACTTCTAAATACCGAAAATATCGAAGTTGCATAAACAGTAAATTTCGTTATGCTGTACACGTGTTTCTAGGAGTAACCTCTCATCAGCAGCATTAAAATCAAGATTTGTGATTGCGTTAGCTAAGGATGACATGTAATTTTATTCACACCAAAATCCAAATTCTATTTCTACTATATTTTTGTTGATTCGTTGCCTAGATTCGATAGTTTGTATTGCATCAATTATGAATTCAAATAAGTATATCATTTACTTAGACAAGTGTAAACCCTGATGCATATCTCGCCAGCTGGCCATGGATCTAACTCTTATAATACTCGAGAAATTAATCTATTCACAAAGAGTTTTTATAAGTTGATGTCATCACATGAACTTAATATAATGACCTTACCATGAAATCGAGGACAGAGACCGTAGGTCCGACAATTATGCATTACCAAGACAAAAACAAATACCTTGCTAGTAACTGATCCAATTAGAAAATTCTAAGGATGGTCACTCTTCAAGTTTAATAAATCAATGATTGAAAATTAATATTATTATTTATTAGAATATGGATCATACATCATTTTAAGCAAACAATATTGATAGGTCATTGTGCTCGTTTTTGAAATTTAAACGTCTTAAATTTTAGCGGGAAACCGAATTTCTCTAGACTTTTCATTTACTTTGCATTTGGGCAATCAACCTTTGAAATGCAATGAAGGAATATCAAGAATTTCATAAAATTTTGTCAGAAGTCTACTGAAGACGTGTACTATCATATTTTGAAAAGAAAAGTGGGAGTCAGTGTGCAAAATCTTCTTATGCATCATGATGGATAAAATTAGAGAATTCCGAAAGGCAGAGACAGTTTCAAAAACCTGAGGAATGACCAACCTTAAACCGATCAAAAAAAAAAAAAAACTTTAAAAATGTTACTACACCGTGTAATAGGAGTCGGAACAAATAAACGGTGACAGACCGACCACTTACAGTTTTTGATGTAACGTGTAACGACATAATTTTGACGTGTTTAATGGACCGTATTATAGAGGTCATCGTCCCATGACTTCATGCCTGTCATATAACCCTGGATCGGTACTTATACTGGATAAATATAATTTTCCTACACAAATGTTTTCTTTAAATATATAATGTAAGAGATTACGTCGCCGTCATACTTTGAACACATATGTCTCGTTTACTGCAAAATTCGTCTAAAGCGAGACGAAACTCCTAATAAACAATATATGTTAGGTGTCACACCAGGTTGAATGTGAATGTACAGATCTCTTGATTTTATTACGCCAAGTTTTCTTACTATTGACTCCATGAGTGACTCTTTGTGTGTGCCTTCTGTTTGTTTCTATGTTGGGCAACGGATGACAGCGATTGTAAGAAAACTTTGACAGTTAATTGTTTGCATGCTGACAACCCCTCATTTATGGATGATGACAAGCATGCAAGTTGCATTGCTCGATAATTAGCAATAAATTTCGCTCAAACAGGTGTTAGGGGCAGTCTTGGACTTACTATAGGTATGAACACAGGTTATCGTTGGAGGCCTTAGGTCGACTTCAAGATGAAGAACAAAAATAAAAGACCTCGTCTCATGTGCTTTTACTGCATATCTCTTCATTGCTAATTCTAAGGCTACTTAATGTTATCTAGCTGGTAACACTGGTGCTTTTGTGGAGAAACAGACGACAGTGATTGTAAATCCAAGATGAAGAACAACAATCAAAGCATTGTTTCATTGCTTGGTTCTATCATGTATTTGTAGAGACTTTGTCTCGTGTGTTTTTACTCAATATCCTTTCATTGCGTATGCATTCATGTAAGGTAGATAGACACTAATATTTACATCCATGAGAGTTTGTTATAAATCGGAATTATTAAAGAACCCATCCTACTCACTTGAAATCCGCAATAATAGTATGGGTAACCATGCTTGTTTTTTTTTTTCTAGAATCCAGGTTGAAGTTTGTGCTATTTTGGCCATTTTTTCACCTAAATTTACATAGAATGTACGAGCAAATATAGAAAAGCAATCTTTAAGATAACAGAAATGAACCTTTTATCCATTATAATTTTTTGTGCTTTTGTTAATAGGTTGTCTTTAATCTCAACTACAGGAAAGTCGAAAAAATGTAGAGGTCACCAATGCTTTCAACGGAGATATTTTACAAAGTTATCGCAGAGGACATTACTAAAGGGAAAGATAGTTTATTTGCGGCATAGTTGACGAAATATGACGTTTCACATTAGTCAATAAATTATGACGTCACAAAGAAAACCAAATGACTGTTCTGGCCACAAAATCAAACCCAATGCGCGATTGAATTGCGCAGCGCAACAGTGTCTATCTACTTTTATTCGAGACAGAGTTTTATGTGGAGTAACGAGGTTATGATCATAGACAACTGCGATGGATTGGAGGACTCCGCGAATGTCTTCATCTTATGGTGTTTGGGTGGTTTACGTCTCCACCGCAAATTTCTGACGATTCTTTTTTTACTATTCAATTCCTTTTTTTTTCTTTGTTTCATTAATTTTGTTTGGTTCATGCTGGCAATTACATTGTATAACATTAATTCAAAATAATTAAGAATATTGTTATAGACCAAGACTTTACTTCATTTAGACTGTCGACTTTTTCATTAAGTATTTCATACACATACTGGCCTCTCACTAATATATGTGACGATTCTTGACCAAATAAATACTTCGAAAGTTTTGCATGTTTTTTCTTCCGTAGTGCGATGGTGTTTTACCAGCATACTAGGATCCTTAAGCCTAGCGGTGAGCACCCCTTGACCCATCTTTCAAATTTACGTAATGTCATATTCCCTTCTTTTAAGATTGTGGTCATGGAGTTAGTAGTGTACCTGTATTGTGTTTTATTCGTATGTGTATTATACTATAGGTAAAAAGGATGAGAAAGGGGAGGTTTGGGTACCATAAACCGGTTTAACCCTACCGCTGGCTTTTGCTAGTACCGATACCAAGTCCCGTTGTCCCGAGTTCCTATCGTTGTTTATGTTTATCCTTTGTCTTCTTTGTGTTTTTTCCTGTGTAGTTCCTTAACAGATTATAGATTATAGCGAGAACTGTTAAGTATATTGAACAATTGAATTAAATATAAAATATCAATTTAAAACCATAAAGCTTTATACAAGTAAAAACAAATGTATTAAATATTGACAGCATAATAGCAAAAAATGTTGGGATTAAACTCGTTTAAGATTGATGAAATCTTAGTAAACGAATTAATGGCTTTAAAAATTGAACGATTTTGTTGCAGGCAACTTTGTAAATAGGTCTTAAAGACATTCAGCAAAGTAAAAATCGCACCTGATATGGGCAACATCTACACATTATATTGAAACGTGTATCATTGTATAATGACAACTGCATAGAATACATTCCGGACGGTCGTCACTGGTAAGTAAAATATTCTTTGATAGTCAATAGTATCTTGTTACGTTTGGTCATATATCTGGTGTTTGTCATTTTAGAACACCTTTCGGTAATATTCGTACAAATATTTTTGATTGATCTGCAATGGACAAACATAGGTTGTCAACACTGACATTTACAGTCAATAATTACAGTGACTGTAACTTCGGTTTTTAGTTATTTTAAACATATAAGGGCAAAAATGGGCATTTTCAGTTAGTTGATGTTTTATTCGACGACATATTATGCCTGCCTTAATCCAATAAATTTTTGTAATCTACTCGTATGAAAATATTAATCATATAATACAATTTACATTAACTTACGACTGGTGCAATTGGCTGAAATAGAATTTATCTTTGGATAAAACATGCATATTCTCAAGACAATTTCATACTTTAACATTTCAAATGATCATGACTGAAAAATATGCAATATGATATCTACCGTCATGGGTTAGGTTTTCAATTGTTGCATTCTATTTCATGATCAATAAACAAGAAACATTGCAAACTGAAATCCAAATGAATGGCACATCTTTCAATTTATGCTTTTTCTACTGTATAGTTGTTATATTTCGCGGGGTATTAATTTTCGAGCTATTCGCGTTTCAAATGCTAAACGCGAATATTTCATTGTAAACCATAATATAAATGAACATAATGACTTTAACTAAAAATCCGCAAATATAAATTCAACACCGAAAACCGCGAAAATTTCGTACCGCGAATATAAAGCCCTATACAGTATGCCTTCTTCATAGAAATAGAAATATAGTTGTTGTTCTTACAACATAAAAATATTACCATAAGAAAATTAAAAAAAATTAGGAGGGAAAATTGTTGTGGAAAATAATACCGATTGCAACCTGCCCTTGCCCGGTGTAAAGTTACTCAAGACACAATACTTATCACGTTGGAAATTTGCCCAGAAAAAAAAATCGTTTCTGCAATACAGGTTGTTCTTTAATTTAAAGGATGTTGCCTGATCAATTTGTAAATAAATTGAACAGGATTTCAAATAAGTGTTATTTTTTGTTAGAATGATTGATTACGATCAGAAAATATTGAGTTCATAGGGCCTGTAAGTCGCGATTTATTTTGGAATTCCGGGATCAAAAATTGTATCCAGAAGTTACATTTTAAACAAAGATATATAACGTTTCAAACAAAAATTTGAACGTCATAATTCTCAGACGTCATGTTTATCGTGGATTCTCGTCAGTCACATGACGAGACTTACAGATCCTTTTGCATAATTCTTATTCAGGTGGTGATAAGATATCGATAACGTCAGATTCAACTCTTGAAAATCAATATATGGGATTGCCTTTCAGATTTAAAAAATCTTCAATTTACGATGGATCCTATAGATCGAAAAGGCCAAGCAAGTTATTATTTTCAGTAACAGAAGTCAATTTGTGAACGATAAAGGGTGATAGTTTTCCGAAATAAAAGGGGATGTTATCCAAAAACAATTTGTTATGGAATCACGTCATCCAAAAGCCTACGTCGTTCTCTTGACTCTTCATGGTCTTGAAGATGGCCACTTGATTAAGCCAAAAAAATATATATATATGTCTGTTTCGGGTTACCCGACCGACCCTATTTTTCCCGCCGACCCTACATCATTTTTCCCAAAATCGAAAGTATAGGCCTTTATAACACCAAGTCATCAAAGCGTTTGAAAGAAACGGATCCTACTACTCCTTNCAAACGTATTGAACATGTCGGCCACGAGTGCAGTGTTCGCACCACAACTCGGTCGTTTAATACGGTCAGCTTATAGCTGTCAGATGACAAACCTCTAAAGACGGTTTTTATATTGATGACGAACGATGGCCACTTTACAATCGGGGATTTACAGGTATTTGCTTCCATGCAATGGGCTACTGAAAATCGAACATCGATTGAATAAATTACGGAAGCAAATCCCAGCGCGGGGGTTTTGGTAAAGTATTTTAGTTGAATTGAATTGAATTCGCGTGTAGACAGTCAAATGCATTCCATATTCATTATCTTCGAAGATCAATCGTTATCCGAGCAGTCGTGAAGAAAGCAAAATTTGATGGCTGGTGCTTGAGCTAACTCCTTAAAAAGTTAAGCTCGCTAAAGATGCAGTAAATACATTGTGACAAAATTGATACTGTACAGTATTTCCTGTAAGGGGATGTTCTACAATTGGAGTTTTTTTGCCAAAAATGAAAGTGAGTAAATCAAAACCTCTTGAGGTAAGCCAGGTATACAACCGATTATTAAATTTTCAGACTAACCTAATTTGGTTGATTGATTAGTTTTATGTCCAGTGAGCAATATTTCAGCTATATCAGGACGAAAACAACTTTAAAATGTTGAGTGAAAATGAAAGAAAGGTAGAAGGGGTAGCTGGGGCAACAACTTTTTATTCCTATTGGAAAAGGGGAGAAATAGGGAATGGCAGGAAATTAACCTTCTATATGATCGAGCCGGACCCCATTAAGTCTGGTCCCCTTAGAAAAATATGAAGGATTCTGTATACTACATGGAGCGCGGCGTTTCTCCATACACTTCGCCTTCAATGGTTCCTGGCAATGCTTTCAATATTATGACCTGACTACTCTGGATCGACAGGGCATTCCCTTATCCAACACTTGGGAACACACCTAGCAGCTCTCTAAGCAGAGCCCCTGAAAACCGATTTCTGATTTTTGATTCCAAGTTCAGAATCAACAAGTCCAACTGGTTTGTCATTTTTCTTTGCATGTTCCTCATACTTTACTTAATATATTCTGTCAAAAAGAGGTCTTGGTTTGAGTTTTAATCTATTCCTTGTTGTGTGTGTTTATACTAGTATGGTGTGATTGTCTTCTATTTAGTATATGTATTTATGTAAGGCAACGGATAACAGCAGTTGATAGAGCACTGCCAGTTAATTTAATATTTGTTGACGTTCCTACATCCATGAGTAAAATGGCATGGATGTAGCATTGTTCGATATGTAGCAATGAATGGTAACCGTCTTGAATTTACTATGAGGTTTTAACAAGACTTGTTGTTGAAGGCCTCATGGTGACTTCTTTCAGATGAAGATCAATAATAAAAGCTTTGTTTCTTTGCTGGATTTTACCATTTACTTGTAGATTTGGTCTCATGTTGATATCACTCCATATCTCATGTATCTATTCATTGTTTATTCTCTCACGGTAGCCTAGGTTTTGTATTTGTGTCCTACTTGGTCCAGGTCCTTTCCACCAAAATTTATATTATTTCTAAGATCGAGATCTTCATATAATTGTAGCTTTATATATTCAATATATATATGGTTATTTTTGAAAGAGACATTGTTCAGATATTTATTCAGCAACATGAAGTATGTGGTTCAAAAGATTAAACATTTCGTTCATCATGATCACTGGGCAGAGTATTTGAAAAATTCTTCACATTTTGGAGCAGGTGATTGCAGTAAGTTTAACAATATGGGGTAGGTAGGTAGGTATTAGGTATGTACAAAATACAAAATGTACATGTTCATCTTTAAATTCTTATGATATACATATTCAGCATGAAAAAAAGAAAAGTACATAGTATGCATCTTCAAAACAAGTTGAAATAATGTCACATTCTATGTCGGAAAAAAATAAAATGAAAAAATAAAACAAAATGAAAATGCCTACCTACCTACCCTAATTTTTTGGGGAATGTAACCCTAAACAGACATATATTTTTTTGGCCTTATAAAAAAAAGTCTGAAGCGTTTACCTTACTAAATTACACCAGAACACTCTCCCGTTATGAAAAAATAAGGTAATTTCCTAAAACTTACTAAGAAAAGTCTATAGTTGAAGTTAGCTGTTGTGCATTGACGACCCTCTGTCCCATATCATGGGGGCGAAAACAGATATTATCGCACTCGCTTTTCTGTCACTAACTCAGAAAAGTGTCTAAAATTTCGAACCAAAGTCTCTTTATTCTACTTAACTTCTGATCTTCTTTTCACTTATAGTCCAATGTCAATATTTTACCAAAATTTTGTTTATATTTGATGCAATCGCTATTATAAACAGGTTTGATACAATCATTTGTTTTACTATATTACTATAAATATACAAGATTCTGATTGGATAAATCAGTACTTCGTTTTCCTTTGCAAAATGTGATGCTCACCGCGCAGTTTTGCACGTGAGGTTAACATCACTGTTAAACACCTCAGTGTGTACCCATGAATAGTAACAGGGAAAATCCTAGTTTTTAATGTGATGATCACCGCGCAATTTAGCACGTGAGGTTAACATCACATTTTACACTTCAGGGTGTACCCATATATAGTAACAGGGAAAATATATTTCGACCCAAAGCAGAAAAAGCGTCAAGACAACTGTTGAAAGAAGGAAAAGCAAAATTAAAACGTAAAATGGTAAACAACTATTCATATAATAAAACAATTAATGACTTTCGATTTCGGTTAAAACCACAATTGAACAACCCTCGAGATCCGATAATTACTTAGGCCGTAAACGGCCTCGGAAATAATCACATCTCTTGGGTTATTAAATTGTGGTATTAACCTCATCAAAAGTCATTAATTGTATAGTGATATAAAGCACTGTTTACATTTATTCGACGACCTCAGTCATGCAAACAATTCTCTTTCATTGGTTCTGTTCTGTGTTTTTTTTTTGTAAGAGTCTGTTTATCACATATTTGAAATTGATTCAAAAGTCCAGATTTCAATTTACATAACGTCTAGATTTCTTCCAATTTTTCTTTTCTGATTGCCTGGTATTTTTTTAATGTCCAACAAGAAATTTTTGCTAAAAAGTAAATACATTTTTATCCGCCAATCTATTAAAAACAATAAAACTTACAAAATGAAAGAAAGATACCACAATGTAAACCCATAATAAAACTGATTTCACAGTGACTGTGGATTTGTTAGTAGTGTTAGAGAAGAATCCTTGTATTTCTTATTACAACAAATAGAATTTAGACAAAAAAGTTTATACACCAACATGTCCCAATTTGGATGTAGTCAAATGATGAGGAAGGTTTAATATGTAGAAAATCATAACTGATAACTGTCAATAGATTAAACTGGTCTTTTTATTGATTATAAGTTATCTTATACCTAAAAAGAATATTTTGCACTCCAAAGGTTATATGCACCAGCGTATTGATGTTTTTTCATAGTTTCTTTAATAACTAACTCCTTTACACACGTAAGTGCACTGATAAAATTAATGGATAATCTGATAAAATCTAAATTGGGACAATTGATTAAATGGTCTTTTAAATTTTCTGGACTGCAGTTTATTTGTTGTAACAAAACGCAAGGATTCTTTTCTAATATCACTTACAACAATCATTCCTCCTGGACGTGTGATGATACGAATAAGGCACTTAATCTTTTGCTTGACAACATTTTTGTTCGTTTTGGCAACATTGTTTATCAAAAGGTCATTGGAATTCCCATGGGTACAAATTGTGCACCTCTCATTGCAGATCTTTTTCTTTTCTGTTACGAAGGTGACTTCATGAAAAAATTACAAAATTGGACCATACAAAACAGTTTATTTCAATTTTCAACGATAACAGCAGGTATATTGACGATATCTTACTATTGACAATCCCCAGTTTTAGATTATTATGTCGACATCATTTACCCACAACAACTGAAACTTGATAAAGCTAATAATGATTCTAAGAATTGCCCTTTTCTGGATCTAACTATCATCGTTGACTCTGGTAAAATAAAAACTAAAATTTACGATAAAAGGGATGATTTTGATTTCAGTATTACTAATTTCCCTTTTCTTGACGGCGACGTTCCTCTAGCCCCATCATACGGAGTTTATATTTCTCAACTGGTACGATTCGCACGCGTTTGTTCTACTCTTGACGACTTCAATGAACGTAACCTTACTATTACTTCAAANATGTCACCGCAAGGTTACAGCTTATTTCTAAGGGCATTTCCCATCCTCGATTTTACGGAAATGTTGTTAAAAAATGCCAGAAACTGATTAAAAATCCAGAAAAACTGGGACGTAACTTACATTCTTTACGCAATAGGGGATATCGACAGGATATTCTGCACGTGTCCGTTAAATTAGCTTTGGGATCCAGTGACCTGAGGATTCTACACACATACTGGCCTCTCACTGATACTGCCGATGTCTACTGAAATACATGACGATTCTTTACCAAAACCATTGGGAGTTTTGAATTTGATTTTCCTTCCGTAGTGCGACAGTGTTTTACCAGCGGACTAGGCTCCTTGAGCTAGCCGGCAGTTTAGCGGCGAGCACTCTTTGACCCATCTTTCAAAATTACGTTTTGTCCCCCCATTTTTCTTTTCTAGATTGTGGTCATGGAGTTAGTAGTCTACCTGTATGGGTTTTATTCGTATGTTTATTCTACGATAGGGAAACGGGACAGAGAAAGGGGAGGTTTGGGTACCCATAAACCGGTTTAACCCTACCGCTGGCTTTTGCTAGTGCCGGTACCAAGTCCGGCTGTCCCGAGTTCCTATCGTTGTTTATGTTTGTCTTTTGTATTTTTATTGTGGTTTTTTTTCTTGTGCAGTTCCTGTTTACTTTCTGGCATGTGGCTATGTTTTTCGGCCATTGTAGGTGTTTCCTGTTATCTTTTTTATTCCATAAGTTTGTAGTTGAGGAATTACTCGAGGCCGGAATGAAATTGGATTTTTGAGAAGCTAGGACCCCTTACTTAAAAGGTAATTTGTTATCTTTAGGTGGAACTTTCATTATTCTTGCAAAGTTGTTTGATGACGGCTTTTTAATCTCAGTACACGAGAAAGTAGTTGACTTGGCACATTCATATTTTTTTTACATTGATGTAGTCATTAAGGACTAAAATTCTATTTAGATTAACTATAATGCGAATTTGTACATAGGCAAATAAGAATGGTATTTAAAATCACCATTCATAAGTTATTTATGAGTATTAATGAGTAAGTTTTATAAAGTGCATAAGAAAAATCCTAGTTTTTGATTCTAAGAAATAGAATTTAAACCGCTGTTTTGGAAATTAATATTGTTGTTAGCCATGACATTTTGACCCACCTACCATAGAAATATGAAAACCCTTTAAAAGCAGATTAGATTTTATTTCTTGATTCTTCCATAGTATTCTGACTTCCCTGGCATTTAATTTAGATCCTTAATTTGAACACAGAATAGTTTTAGGTTTTTTAACCCTATCGTGGAAATTTGAACCGCTATAAAGCACATGTCTAATATTCAATACATTATTTTTTGTAAATTTACTTTTTATACTCCTTGAAGTACAATATTTTGTGCATTCAAATTGACTCTTGGGTCAATTACAATCGGGTTCAAAAACCATATATTTAGTGTAGCAATTTAAAATTTGATACCTGTTTGTGCAGTCAATGACATTGCTCCTTCCATGTCACAAACAATACATATGTCTTGGCTTTGGCTTGGACTTACTGCAAGATATAAACATAAAATAATATTTGCTGATATAATATTATAAACATACTGCATACAGTGGAGGGTGCTATGCTAGATTACCACACGAAGAAAAAATATCACTTGAAGAAAAATATCACCCGAGACAACCTACACTGAAGGCAATATGTTTTTTATTATACTGAATGCCTTTATTTCACCTAATTACTGAATAAAGTATATGGTTACTCATGAAAAAATTAAGTGTTTTCAAGTAAAGAATATAATATGAATTACAGCATCTGAACACCCATTTCGTGTGCCGCCGACTGTTCTATCCCGAATAATTAATTTCTGTATGTTTATTTACGCATTCATCTGTGTTTAGTTCAGATTTCCATATTCTACTACTATTTACGAAGTTCTGATGAAACATGCTGTAGTGGTTACTTGTCCTTTTAATATCCAACAATATAAAGTATTATTTGTTGATACGCACAGGTTCTGAATAAACTTAACAAGATAAAGCGCACGTTTGGAAAATATTTAATTAACTATGTACTTTTCCTTTATGATATGATAAAAGCAGTCACATACAAATCTGTGCTAAAGGAATTAATTTCAAACTATGTCAATAAATATCTCTGTTTAAGATATGCCCTTGCAGTTTATCATCTTGTATAGGGTGCGGTCCTGTTTGAAACCTATCTGAAGGTGACTTTACAGTGTGACTAATTTGTTTTGTATAGACTTTTAGCTTCATAAGATACAATTTGGACTGATTTTCCCATAGTCTCGAGTGTTGAACTATGTTCCCTGCTGATAGCTATCTTAGATTTGTTGCAGACCGCATCGAAAAAAAAAGATCCTGGAGATTGTATTCGCAGTTTTTCTTACTTAACTACAACATGTATTATCTGTAACTCAAGTGTTTAACAATTTTAATTTTTTTCACAAAAGGTATGCCAATTTCATGGTTGCTATTCAGATTGTCTCATAAGATGATTGTTTTTAATTTAAGTCAGCGATTCATCCATTTACTCCTTTTTATCGTGTTCCAACTTGTATTATATACAATTTATATTTTACAATGACAATTTCATGCAAAAAATTTTGAAAATCTTGGTTTTAGTGTTACTAAGCAAGAAAGTGTAAAAGCAGATTGTAAAAAATTTTAACTGTATCAGGATGCTGATACAAAAGTCTCCCAAACGAACTCCCAAATCAGAAATCCATATTAAAAATCACTTCCATACATCGTACGCAAACTGTCGGTTGAGTTTCATTCAATTCTAAGCACTTTCAGTTTCCCCCGCCTTTTTTCTGTTTCCATGGCAATGGTTGCCATTTCGAAGTCTTGGAGACCAGAAACCAATTCCTCATGTCTTAAACAACCTTCCTATAAATTTTCATCCAATTCTGAGCACTTTGATTTTCCCGCCTTTTTTTGCCGTTCCCATGGCAACGGGTGCCATTTTGAAGTCTTGGACACCGGAAACATATTCTCCATGTCCTAAGCAACCTTCCTGTAAATTTTCATCCAATTCGGAGCACTTTGATTTTCCCGCCTTTTTTGCCGTTTCCATGGCAATCGGTGCCATTTTGAAAATTCCAAGACCGGATTGCAAATCCTCACATGGGGTCCATCAACCCATGAAGTTTGGTCAAGATCCGAGCAGTAGTCTCTGAGAAAATGCGTGGACAAATTTTGAGGCGGAAAGACAAGAAGAAGAACAAGAAGAATAACTAGTATTAATTGTGTGCAAACACAAGAAGTCTTCCAAACGAACTCCCATATCAGAATTCAAAGGCTTTAGATGGGATCCACAGATTTTAAACAACCTTCCTGTCAATTTCTTGCAATTCTGAGCACTTGGATTGTCCCGCCTTTTTACCGTTTCCATGGCAACGGTCGCCATTTTGAAGTCTTGGACACCGGAACCAAATTGTACACTTGTTAGGCAACCTTCCTGTAAAATGTCACCCAATTCTGGGCATTTTGATTTTCCCGCCTTTTTTAAAGTTTCCATTTCATCGGTCGCCATCTTGAAGTCTTGGAGACCAGAAGCCAATTCTACACATGTAAGGCAACCTTCTTGTAAAATTTCATTCAATTCTGAGCACATTGATTTCCCCGCCTTTTTTTTACCATTTCTATGGCACCGGCCACCATTTTGAGGTCTTGGACACCAGAAGTCAATTCCACAAATGCAAGGCAACCTTCCTGTAAAATTTCATCCAATTCTGAGTACTTTGACTTTCCCGCCTTTTTTTCCATTAATGGCACCGGTCGACATTTTGAAGTCTTGGAGACCAGAAGTCAATTCTACACATGTAATCAACGTACCTGTAAAATTTCATCTAATTCTGAGCACTTTGATTTTCCCGCCTTTTTTACCATTTCCATGGCACCGGTCGCCATTTTGAAGTCTTGGAGACCAGAAGT
>MJUU01056143.1:77089-100003 GCA_002080025.1 Modiolus philippinarum
AAATTTCATCCAATTTGGAGCACTTTTAATTTTCCCGCCTTTTTTCCGTTTCCATGGCAACGGCGGCCATTTTGAATTTTTTTGGCCCAAAAATGTGTTCCACTATTTGTATACATCCTTTTTGTGAAGTTTCATTCAATTTGGAGCACTTTTAATTTTCCCGCCTTTTTTCCATTTCCATGGCAACGGCCGCCATTTTGAAATATTTGAGCCTCAAAACATGTTTGCCACTTCTTACACAACCTTCCTGTAAAATTTCATCCAATTCGGAGTACTTTGAATTTTCCCGCCTTTTTTTTTGTTTCCATGGCAACGGCGGCAAATTTTCNATAAAATAAAAACCAAAATGCAAATACATTGTACTGGACATAGTGTATAGTGTAAGATGTAAAGTGTATGGTGCATGGTGTATGGTACATGGTATATGGTGTATGGTGCATGGTGTATGGTGTAAGGTATATGGTGCAATGGTGTATGGTGTATGGTGTGATGGTGTATGGTATATGGTGTATGGTACAATGGTGTGATTGGTTATGTTTTACTGTACAAGCACTGTACGTAGACATACCGAATAGACCGCTCAGAGAGTAACTAAAAGTGTATGGTGTTGTGTTAACCGGAGGACTTAGATATACATGTTGGTATTGTTCCTCCGGGGTTAGACTAAATTTTCTCACCCGATAACCCATTTCTCCTCTTATACTAATCATCACATATTTAGCAATATAACCCAGGTGCCATTTGACTTCTTGAGCCCCATTAGAAAGACCAACGGAATACTCTTTTTTCCATTGTCCTGGGCTCGTTACAATGTGACGAATTTCACTTCCAAAATCATTCCAAGTATGACACTCTATGGAACACGCTTTACCATTTAGTTCAGTGTCGATATTGGCGATTATCTTTTCTTGAAATAGACATAACGTCACGCTCTCCAATTATTCTGTATTCAGTAGTTTCGATGCTAGTATGATCATGGGTAATACCGGTAAATCTCTGATCTGAGAAATCTAGTTCAGAACCGTAATCACGGATAGAATATTGAATATCTAACGCACAACTCTGTAGGAATCGGAACAACGAATGAGTGCTTTTCCCTAATTCAACCACCACAATCCTACTCTTCCCGCTTAATTTCATAACTGATGGAAAGGCTCTCCCGTAACCATCATGGTTAAAAAGAAGTGAACAAGTAGCGCTATTTCTTATTTTCTCGATATGAAAAGTGTTATCTCGTGCTTATTATCTGTTCTTACTCTTGTGAAAGATATTTCCGTTGATGCGCTCAATTGATCTTTTTTCAACATGATCTTAATTTGGTTAGTAGATACGCGCTCTTCTTCTGGCGACTCAAATATTAAATGCGCACCAAACAAATAAAGAGTTTCACCGGCACTGCCGTCCGTCGGGTTTAGGGTTAGTTTCCAGTTTTCGAGATCCTCCTCTATATCACCGTTGTTATAGGATTCGTCCGATAATCACTTGACTTTTACATTCGTAGACTAATCATAATATCCGGGTTTCACTCTTGGAAGAAATGATGCAGCTTTCTTTTTCTCGTACTTTTTTTCTCCTGTTTTATTGAAAAGTCTCCTTAATTCTCTCTTGTTATCCTGAATTTTAGTATCTATTTCACTTTTTGTATAACCCTCATAATCGGCTAGCTTGGCGTCTACATCAGTCTTAGTATAAACAGGGTCTAGCTTGGCGTCTACCTCAGTCTTAGTATAAACAGTACTTATTTTTTTCTCAAGATGTGATAGGTGAATTGGTCTTAGAAACTGTCTGTGCAAGTCTTTTCTTAGTTCTCGTTCACTTGCAGCAACAAAAGCCTTACTAGCAAACCCCGCTGCAAGTTCCGTTTCTGTGTGTCTATTTTCTGCTGCAGCGATTTCTTGTTTACCGCACAGGTTGGATCATCTAAGTCGGTCTCGAGTCCCCTAATATACTTCTTATTCATATCCAGGTCTTTACGCGCTACCGCAGGAAAGAAAGTATCGCTTATTTGTTTTATTGTTGCTACGTGGTCGTTGCCGGAACCGGGTGAAAGACCTATGATTTTGTGCCCACCCATATCCAAATCTTGTCCTTTACGGAAATACTCTCTTCTCATTCTATCTATCTGAGTCTTGCTCGCATACTTACTTAGCACTACATCAAAATTAGTCTCCGTTTGTCCTACCGGACCTCCTGACACCGTCTGAGATATTTCATTAAATATACCCATTTTTATTACTTATCTTTTATAAAAGGAAGAAAAAATGTTAAACGAACTAAAGGATCTAGCTCAAAAGAAGTCAAAAGCAGAGAAAGCGGTACAGGACTTCAAAATGAAGAAGGAAGAAGAAAGACTAAGAAAAAGTGTTCAGTCAGATAAACTCGAGGAATTCTTTGAACCAGTAACAAAAGCAGTAGCTGCAATACCTGCGGCAGTTGGTCAATTAATTCCCGTAACTAATATGATGCTTGCGGTACCCGTGGATTTTCCTGTACCCGCGATAGAGGAACCGGAGGAATCGGATGAACCGGAGGAACTGGAGGAACCGGAGGCGGGACCGTCGGTAGCTGAAGTAATAGATAATATAAATATCAATCAGTATGACGCCGAGAAACAACTAGATAGCGCTGACCTGAGTAACAAAGAAAAAATCAAGAAGGCAAAGGGTATGAACATATCGCTGGGACTAATGAAAAACAAGGCGGAATATCCAGAAGATTACGAATATCTTATAAACAAAAATAAAAACTATTTCCAGAAATTGCAGGGGACAAAAAACTGGTAGCGATGCCTGCGGCAGTTTAGCATCTAAGGGGTCGTACAAAATAGACACTACCGGCTCCTTTTCTGATCTACTGCTGGATTTAGAACAGCTTCTTGAATATAATAGGTTGTACGGACTAGACAATAAAGGACAACAAGTAATCAACTCCAGGGTGGACGACGACTTCGTTGACCTAGTGACAAAGAGGTACAATCCCCCCCAAAAAAGCGTATTATGATTCTGCAAAGCGGACATTTAGAAAATTGGTTAGTCTTTCATCACACCCTCTGGTAAAGACAAGTGGCAAATATAAGAATATTTTGTGTGACTGTAATGACGCTAATAGTTAAGTAGATCGGTTAGAGCTTTTGATTGCTGGTATCGAGTCTGGTAATACTAATGACAAACTAGTAAACGAGGGTATAAATATTCTAGACACTCTTCTGTCGAATAAGGATATAACGGAAGAACAGCTTGAAGGAATTTATCGAAAATATTTCGAGTAATAAAAATGACAACGATTCCTAGATATTTTTCGGAATTTTACTTTAAAACAATACAAGGAGTAAAAAATATGCCCAGTGATTTTTTCCGTTTACTTATTGTTGGGCCGAGTGGATCTGGTAAAACAAATTTGCTAATACACCTTTTATTTAAACCCTTATTGTATTACGACAAAATTATTCTTTACGCAAAAAAATTGGAGCAGCATTATTACAAGGAACTAATTCGAAGATTCGAGGAAATAGCGAAAAAACTAGGAGTGTCTCTGGAAGACTTGGTGCAAGTATCTAATGATAAAGTTGAAGACATCAACGAAGTATCTGATGACAAACAAAAAAATCGTAATTTTTGACGACTATATTTGTTCACAACAAGATCAATATTCTATTGTGAAATACTTTATAGGCAGAAGGCACAAGAAAATGAGCGTAATTTATTTGAGTCAGTCCTATTTTCGGATACCCAAAGACTGTCGTCTGAATTGTAATTTCTACGTAGTGTATAATTTTCCGAGTAAAAAGGAGAGAGAACTTATATCTTCAGAACTTCAGGTCTCAAAAGATACGCTTGTTGAAATAACTAAAAATAAATATTCTTTTCTGTATCTTAACTAACCAGACAAGAAAATATTTCATTGTTTTGATCGGGAAATATAAAAATACGTTTTCTGAACTTATTAAAATCTATTTAATCTCCTTTTTGTACCCCTAATAGGTAATCGATACGCCGCAGTAAAATTTCGCAATGCAACAAAATCAATACGATGTCAACCTGTTGCCAAGTTATCAAGTAAATTTCCATTCATAACTACAACGTACATCGTTAGCTAAACAACGAGGTAAGTCATATCTCATATATTTTTTGTATTTGTGTTTACCATTAAGAGGTATAATTTGTTTTTTTAATATAATGCATGAACTAAATTTTTACGGTATGTTATTTCAGATTTGTTACAATGAACAAAACAGAATTTGCTGAGATGAAAACCCAGTGGGAGATGTTAAAAACAGCACTTGCTCAACCATCACCTGACGGACAGATAATTACGACCCACGTTCACACGATTTCGAAGATTTTAGAACAAGCCGAAACTAAAAACAGTACAAAAAAACCGTTATCAGAGGAAAAAGTAAAGAAAATGAAAAAAGAGCAACCGGGAAGAATATTCTCGAAAGAAATGTAAAAACTGCTAATCGAGCTGCACTTTATTATTACGCCAAGGAAGGATATGTTTTATTCTATTTGCTCAGGTTAGACAGAAATTATATTCAGTTTTTAGACCAGGCTGGACTTAACTTTTCTCGGAGTTACTGCTCTTCTTTAATTTAATCTTACAAACTTGTGGAGGAATTTCCCGGACTTGCAAAATGCGCTTGTTCTTTCAGGGACGTAAGAAGCAATTTTAGTTTAGTTGAAAAAATTTGCAATGACTTAAAAATGAAGGTTTTTGGTAGCTGTCTATTTTGTTCTGTTAATAAGATTTATCATTTTTCTGTTTTGACAATTGTTGTATGACAAATTTACCTTTTGCTTATGTTTATTTTATGTTTACGTCACAGGTTTATGTGGACTGTCTATCATATGGTAGACATTGTGTATACGTCATGGATTTATGTGGACTGTCTATAGCACATAAACCTCTAACGTATACACATTGTGTATACGTCATGGATTTATGTGGACTGTCTACCATATGATAGACATAGCACATAAACCTCATACGTTATGGATTTATGTGGACTGTGGTAACCGACAGCTTCTTATAGGAACAGATTTATTCTTATCCAAGAAAATTCTTCCCTTGTATTCGTTTTTATTTGCACGTCTCTCAAAGTTTGTGAGGTGAAGAATACTAAAATGATCAGTACTCTGTTCTTTGAGATTCCTCTTTATATGTACTTTCTTCATGGAAAACTCTCTTGTGTTTTTTACTTCTTCACCCTTCAACATTTTCTGAAAGTCTTTTTGCGTTAACTTAGTTTTATTTAGTCCTTTTCCCTTTGTCTTAACACTAATTACATTGTCTGTATCTATCATTATAGTCATGTATAACTTTGGAACAATATGAACCGCCTAAATTATCTTGGCGTCTTTCTTGTAGTCGTTAGCCAGATCACCCAAGTTATTTCAATTATAATTAGGTATTAGTTTTGCTTGTTCACCGGGCATGTGAAGGCTATCGGTGTCAGTATAATAAAAATCAGAATCTATTTCGTTCTTTGGATTTAACGTCGTCATATGATCGTACATGATCTTGTGGCTATAAGCCAGAACAAAAGCACCAAAATGTGAAGGCTTACTGATCTTATCAACCGAGTCAATCTCGGATCTTAGGTTACCAGACACATACCAAGTAGATGAAATTAGTTCCAGATCCGTGATTATATATTTATGATGAAAGGACCAATATTCATTATTGTCTGTTATAGTCTGGGTGTGATAAAATATTGGTCTTTGGATCATCTTTCCGTATAACCCATTCATCAGTAACTTTGCTAGTGTATACTGAACACTTCCTTTTTGACTAGTTTTCTTGAGCTGAAAGAATTTCTGTATATAATCATAAAACACCTTACTAGTTTCTTCCCAGTAATATCCCTCGATAATATTAACATCATAACCATATTTAATCATTTGGTCTATATCGACTGAAGTATACCAACCCTTTGAGTCGTGTAGATCCCACTTAGTTGCCCCTTTTTCATCCTTTCTTGCTACTACTGGATGAAGCAGTTCCTTATTCGAAACTTACTCGACTTTATATATCCCCATTTTACCCTTCATCTCGTTGCCACTAGTGCCTACGGCAGTATATTTTCGTTGTCCCACCGGATATTCGTGCAGCATACTAGTTGGATAAAGGGAGACGACGTCCACATTTAACAGGAAATCAGTTACATCATCATAGTTTTTTCCGAACTGATCAGTTTCAAACTCAGTCTTACTCTTATAACACCGTCCACCGTAAGTACTCTTCCTTATATTTGTTTCTACCTCTGTTGAATCAGACAAGTCAACCATAACTCCTTTTGGTGAATAATCTTTCCAAATATCAAACCCCAGAGAACTAGTCGGAATAAAATTAATAATATCCCTACCAAAATCTTTGTAACGCTTGTTATTTAACTTGTCGAACAATTCTCGTAGACCAAGTACGTCAGACTGGAGGTACAAAAGGCACTCATTTCTCATACTATCAGACATATCTTCCCAGCTTTTCGATTGACTGTGATCAAATTCTCCCTTTTGTACATTGCAACCAAAATCAGACAGTGCTTGACTCAAAGAACCACCTATGTGTTTCATCAGATCAAAACATCGTAGCGTACCTTTTTGTAACCCGATTATGCTTCCGTTGTTCATGATAATTTTTTTCCGGAGCTAACCCCATTTTATTCATACTCTTAACCAAGAAGTAGTGATCAAAGTTACTCCCGTTATAAGCATTAACAACGAGCTCATTAGTTTTACTCCCGAGCTCATTAGTTTTACTTATCAGATATCGTACAAAATTATCGACACAATCATCACCAGCGTAGTAACAAAAAACTCCACAAATCCTAGGATTTACGGGGTATGAACCTTGTGACCGTCGACAATTTTTATGTAAGTATCTATATCATAGTGAATTATGTTGGGGTTTAACTCTTTACTCTTCGTTGTCCTTCGGATCAAATACCTACCCTTCTTTTTTATTACCGCCTGATAATAACCAGATTTGTTATCATTGCACTTATGTCTTTTCTAATATCAAGTACCGCAACGAGAACAAACAATCGGGCAAGTATGTTTTTCGTCATAATACTTTTCGCCACAAGATGAACACTTCTTTTTTTCTTGTCCGATAATAAGACTATAATGACCCCCGGCTAGTTCTATGGTGGTGAGGTGCTCTTTATCATAATGCTGTTTTTTTCTCTTCACAGAATAAACCAACAGGTATCTGGTACCTTTTTATTATGTCCAATGCTACTGGGAACGGTACGGAGCCAACCCATATCCTCTTCGTATCTCATCACAAAAGGTGATTGTAGGATTAAAATCTGGTTTGAGTTGTCGCAAGCATCGGAACAAACAGTTATTATTGGTTGATAATGGGCGTTTCCTTTTAACCCCATCTGTTATCTTCTCCAAGTACTCGCGGTTCCAACATCCACCACCGGTTGGTTTTACTACTTTTATTCTAATTCCTATGATCCTCATTCGGAGGCAGAGAAAGGTCTACGTATTGTTGATAAAGCGATACGAAGTCAGTAAACTCCCTTATAAGAAACGAGTTCATACTCTTGGTGGTATTATATTTGTAAGTTGGTGTACTACCAGTATAGACAAATTTTACTGGTACATCAGCGCTATTAGTAAACCCGTCTGAAACGGCGTGACCCAGTCTTTCTTTTATTAACTCTGATATCACCTCTACCTCATCGCTGGTTAATTCTTCTTGAGGGTAACTAATAGTATACGTTCTAATTCCGTTCTTTTCGTTGTAATTCATATTTATATGATTTTCATCCATTCGACACTCGTAACTTTTGAATGATTTTTTTATTCTTTAAATGTAACTTTTGAATGATTTTTTATTCTTTAAATAGGTAACTTTTTATTCTACGAATCTCTTACGATGAGCCGCAGAGTTAAAATGATATTTTTTAGGTGAAATACAAAGGAGTTTATTACACACCTCACAGTAAAATTTATGGGAGGCGTAGTATTTCTTTTGATGTTCATTATGGGCTTGTTTTTTTCAACATCTGTCTCATATAGTTTTTTCCTTCCCATTTTTATAGTATGATTTTAATCTACAATAAGCGATTAATTCTTTTGTGTATTCTCGTACCCTTACCTAATATTTTCCCAATTTTTGATGCGACGCTTTCGTCGGCATACTTTTTTTATTTCTTTAATCAATGCACCTGGTTTTGCAACTGGTGTTATGTGTTCACTTGGTTTTGCTGGTGTTGCGCCTGCTTACGTCGATGATATTTTATCTGCTACGTACTCTCCCACTATTTCACCAAGTTTTTTACTCCCAGTGTCTAATGCTACAACGGTGTCTAAATATGCTGTCGAATAGTCCACCACCTATTTGTTCTGCCGTAGGCACTCTCGTTACCGGGTGAACAAAAATGTATGTTCCTAACTCCTTACTATATACTTTTCTCATTTTTTCTTTACCGTTTATATTTCTCTCAGAATAAAAGTAAAACTGGTGTCAACACCATTCAGGTCTATATTTCTACCGTCTGCGTCGGTCACCCAAACACGAATCGAGTCAATCCTTGTTTTGTTTACTCTCGAATATCCTATATGATATGGTGTTCTCTCGAACGGGTAACTACGAGTTAGATTTGCAGTACTAAAGACGTAGAATACGTCACCCGACTTACCGTCTACAACGGAACTAGTGATCAAATCACAATGAACATAAATACTATCTATCCCGTTAGTGATGTAAGGCAATTTACTACCGTATTCCGTCTCCTTTACTATTTTCTTGTCGAACCCGATTAACTCAGCAAAGTTACCGTCTCTCAAGTCTAGTTGTGTATTTTCCTGTCGTGTGAATAGCACCTTAAAGCTCGTCAGATCAAAGTCCAGCCTAATTGGACTGTCTTCGACTTTGTCGTTTACCGATAGAAATTCTGCTATATAAGTGGACATGTCCCCGTAGCTGTAGTTACCATCAGCAAATGTTAATTCCTTGAATGTTCTCCCAGAATCAAGACTATACTTTATTTTCTTGTTACCATAAAACTCAGAAATATTATACCAACTGTAAGTCATACTATTTATCTGAGATAGGCCTAAGGCATACTGCCTATTCTTATCTAGTACCAAGGGTTCTTCGAACTGGGTCACAAAATCAGAAGGAGTGCCTTTACCTGCATAACTAGAAAGTGTTATCTTTTGTTCCATTTTTATAATATAAAGATTTATGAGATAAATAAAAAAAACCATAATGTTGTTTTAGGTAGGTTGTAATAACCCGCACGTTTCTTGTTATATACTACTTTTTTACTTCTGGCGTGCTTTAAAGTAAAGTTTTAACCGTTGTAGAAACAAAAATCGTAAACACGTTTTTTGTCACATGCTCCTGGATAGTAGTTAATATGGGAAAAATCTGTAGGTTTTCAAAAAAAGTGTTTTAGAAAACCTACGGATTTTTCCCATATTAACTACTTGTCTTCACGATTTTTAGTGTAGGTACATCGTTTGAATGTTCAAAATAAGAAAATATTTTTTGGTCTCTTTAGTATTGTCAGTGGTGGTACAGAATTTAAATGTTTTCATAAATATATTGTGTTTTAGTGGTGGTACAGGGTTGTCGATGCTTCAGTTTAGAAATGTTTTAAGTGTCCTCAGAACTGAGAGTGGTAGAACGGCTTATTAATTATGAGATTTTAAAATATATTATAAAGTTTCTCTTCATTTCAGTTCTTATATAGTAAGGAAATTTTCCTGAGAAAAAAAGAAAATCTATGAAAAAAGAAAAAATAAATAAATGAAATAAAAAATGGAGTGCCCATCTTCTTTAAGTACAATAAAAATGTAATAATAACTAACTGGTTCCAGGGGGCACCGTGTAAAATCTGAATGGGCGCGTCACAAAGTGGCAGTTAGGAAACTACCAGTCTTTGAGTTTTCAGCTAAAATTTCGAAAAATAAGAAACAATCTGTGTGGAGAAACAGTACTTTTTTAGCACTATAAAGCCCCATTCTTTATTTTCGAAAAACAAATGAAAAAGAGAAGAGTCACAAGGAACCGTTTTGAAGGCTTAATATCCTGCAAATGCCAATTTCTAAATTTTCCAATAAAAATCAAAACTCGTTGTCTCAGTTGTTCGATCAACCTTGACAGTATTTTTTATATAAAATTTTTCAATTAAATAACGTGAAATAGCAGACATGTTTGACCATTTTGATCTCGTCATGATCTTGACAAGCTAATTTTGTTAAGGCAAGGCAGGCCTTTAAAATACAAAAATGCCGGAGTTGCATGAAAACAGTAAATTTTGCTGTGCTGTACACGTGTTTCAAGGAGTAACCTCTCATCAGCAGCATTAAATCAAAGTATATGGAAAGCCATAGTCAAACAGAAGTCCAAAAAGAAGTAATAATTTCCAAAAATATCGAATTAAGCCAAATCCAGTACCAACTGCAATACACGGAATGAAGCCTCAGTACTTTAAGTTGTTAGAATTTTGATAAAAACTGTAAATTTCTATAACAAGCAAGGTAAAATTTTCATGTCAGACAAGTCTGACTATTGAGCTAATGAATACCTTCGGGGGTCTCTGGTTCACCAGCAGTGGCATCGGCCCAATGGTTCAAAATACAAAAATACCGAAGTTGCATAAAAACAGTAAATTTCGTTATACTGTACACGTGTTTCAGGGAGTAACCTCTCATCAGCAGCTTTAAATTATATAGATGGTATTAAAGATAATAGACTTCAAGGACGTTCAAGACGTGTTAAATAAAGAAATACCGAAGCTACTGTGAATATTTATCCTGCATATGCACATTAAAGGGGGGGGGGACAGGGGGTACACTATCCCCGCTCCCCGTCCCATATCCCCCCGCTCCCCGCCCCCTTTCTCCCCGCTTGGACTTAGCTGGCTGTTAGATCTGCCTCGCCATAGTTTCGTTGATACTGGTGAACCTATATCGACTCAAGCAAGGATTAAAGAATATCTACAAGACCTAAGATGCAAGCCCAAGGGAATTTGCAGGATGAATACAACTACCTACCAGAATCTACACGGAGACTGTAATCGTTCACGTATATGCAAAAATACCATTAAAGTACCAGGCCTAAATTTACTGCGTCAGACGCGTTTCGTCTATTTAAGACTCATCAGTGACGCTCGAATCCAAACATTTCAAAAAATCCAAACAAGCTACAAAGTTGAAGAGCATTGTATAACCAAAAATATCAAACAGGTTGCCAAATTTGGCTAAGGACATCTATGCCTGGAAGTAGATAAACCTTAGTTTCCGACTAATTTAAACATATTTTGTAACTGCAAATTTGGAAAATAACCACTTCAATGATGTTTCATGTCAGCACAAAAGTGTTGACTACTGGGCTGGTGATACGTATTAGACTCTCTCTTTTTGTCAGATTTAAGCGGCGAAACCATACTGTCATACCAACTGTCTTACAAGTGGCAGGTTTCGTGCACAGTAAAACCATGTAAAACCAACTATTTTCTTCGGAAAATGCCTGTACCAAGTCAGGAATGTGACAATTGTTTTAAAATTTTCGGTTGATTGGTTTAGCATTTCTTCGGCTTTGTCAGTTTTTGTGGACTTTCTCTCTCAATTACACCATGGAATACAGTATACGTGTTATGGCTGTCATGACATTTACTGCACAACCTTACTAGCAAGCATACAGATTTTGATGGCAGCACCAAAATCATAAATCATAAATACAACAAAGATCTTTGAAACTGAAGCTACTCAGGAAACTTTATCGGACGCACTTTTGGCACACCAAAACAGAATTATTAAATGAACTTTCCTAAAAAGTTTGGTTCCAAAATGTCAAACACAATGTAAGTTCCAGAAAAAAATAATCATTTTTCACATTTCCAACAATTTTGATTTAGAATGTGGTGGCTTCCATCTTGGAATTTGGATCGGTGCCAAAATTGACAAATCTGATATATGACCACCTAAAGATCATTCGTACAGCATCATGACTATTGAGCGATTTATAGTTTCAGACAAAATCTTGGAAACTTCAAACGATTGGCCCCAAAATAACAGAGTTTGTAGAGGACCATCCAATATCCATTCCTGCTAGGTTTGGTTCCAATCCTCCGAGTGGTTTCAGAGAATATTGACATATGGTAAGTACACATACAGACGAAGACTGACGAAAAACGACGGACGCAGTGATGACAAAAGTTCACGATACAACACATTTTATTCCAATTAAGTGCCAATGAGGCGCAGCATAAGCTATACTCGACAGAACATATAGAAATGAGATTTATTATGATAGCAACTACAGATATACCAGGCAGATTATACAACACTAACATCAATAAATGTCAATAAAGTCATATAGCAATTAATTGAAATGACAAAGGTCAAAACGTCAAAACAGTTTATTTCACAAATTTACCAGCGGCATTAAGGACCTGACTATTTCACTACTTAATAGGCACATTAATTTTTGTTCATTATCTAGATTTGAAAAAAAAATGAAACTTTATTAGAAATAAAATCAAAGAGAATATTTTTATTATTTTTTCTACCCCACGTAAACCAAAGTGAATATTGTCAATATTTCTATCATTTTTTTCTAGTTTATTTGTATCACATGAAATGAGTCTCATCTTCAAAACAATCACAGGAACAGTTATTATCACCGTATTGGAGTGACACCGGATATTAATACTAGGACTGGTACCTCCAATGAAGAATAGAATTGAACTGTTATCGTGCGGCAACTTGGCATTTGGCAAAACTTCTACCAAGTTGCCATGCGGTAACAGTTCAATGTTCTTCAACACGTTCAATGAGATACAAATCCTAGTACGAATATCCGGTGTTGCTCACATGCGGTGATTAAAGATTATCTCATTTCTTGGCATATCTTTTTTTCATTAAAATCATCATAATATTTACATAAATCAATTATAGATATTGATAGAAAGATATAATTTATAAGAATTAAACATTTTATTTAAGTATTAGCCTATTCATTCTTTGATTTACCACAGTATATCACTTGTCATGGCATTTACCATTATAAATTTAAGTCTCTGTATTTGCCGGTATTTACCAGTATTTGCCGGTATTTACCACTGGCATGGAAAATACTAGTATTTGCCGGCATTTTGCCAACCCTGTTTTCATGAGATTTATACTGTTAAACAGAGAATTTCGAGGAGTTTGCTTGTTAATTTGGCATTATTTTCTTACTTGCATGTTTCAAGAACAAATGATGTAAACATGGAGTTGAAATTTTGACTCATTTTCTCTATATAACCAAGTAAAAATTTTATGTAAATACTGATCTTTCTATTCAACTTGTTCTAGTTCATGCTTTAAAAATTCAAGTATGAAAATTGTGCCCAAATAAACATTTATACTTCTTGATATGCGAGCGATAGCTCGCTCTTTAATATATAATGTTTGGTTAAACAAATTAGCTGACAGATTTGAAAATGTTGGTAAAGGCCACTTCCACTTCCGATCCTGTCACGCGAATTTGAAACCTGGTATCCGTCATGATGACGTTCTGCACGGTAACAGGTTCGTTCGCCCTGATTGTCGTTCGCCCTAATACTCTTTCGCGCTGGGTCCGTTCGCCCTGATAATAAATTAAAATATGTACTGTGAATCGAGTGGTAAACATTTTCTTCAAGCTACATTTTTTTCCTTGCTCTTATATGCTAGCATATGTTTTTCTGAATGTCACTTCATTTTTTGTTCAAAGTGAAAAAATCAAAGTCATACTGTGTTGATTGAAATGAGAACTATTTTGCCACCTACACATTAATCAGGCTCTTAAAACTCATTTATTGTTAATTTTGCAATAATTTACCAAATACTGAGATTAAAAAGGGTTAATTAAACCACTAATTGAAGAACAAAGAATTGTTTTCAAAACTGACCTGAACAAATAAATATCACCTTTAAAACAAACTCTTGTTGAAATGTTCCCGCTAAATTTTTTGTCATTTAAATATTTTTCAAAACATGTCAAGCTCTAAATTAAATTTGATTAGCAAACGATGTCTCAGAATCAACAAAAAAAATTGGGCGAACGGACTCCGGCGAACGGACCCAAAGCGAACATGTCCAAAGGGCGAATGGAACCTGATTTGTTCTGCACGGGAACAGTTTCGAACGTCATAAATTAATTGCGGCCAATCCCGGTCGAATGCGCCGTCGCTCGCTTTACAGGTTGCACCTGCTTTCATATTATTCTTTGTTTAATAACTGCAAAAATATCATGTAAATCGGATAAGAAATGACTTCATAATATATATTTTTTTAAAATGAGGTTTTTTATGAAATATATAGTGAACGTCAGTGTGCCAATACTTCTGGCCATATACTCTATTATGCATGTTTAAACTTTTTTCCTCTTTACCATGTAAATCAGCATCCTCCTTCATAACAAGCAATGAAGCATGTTTCCATGCTTCGTTGTTGTCAATCACCACCATCCTAGTCTTAGACTTCTCAAACACACTGATTTCAGTTACAAAGCTTTCTATCCCAATTCTTGCGCATCTCTCTGCAAATCCACGGTCCTTGTTAAGTTTTTTCCTTAAACATGCCAGATCGTCAATAGCGTCCAAAGTGATGTACACAAAGTAATTGTCAGTGGCAGCAGCTAAGCCTTTTCTGAAAATGTGAATGTCGGCCGCGATAGCGGTCGCCATGTTGTCTCTGATATAATATATATACCAATTTCCGGTTGCGAATGATTGCAAATCCGGAATTTACATGGGTGGCATAAATGGTTAATCGTGTCAAAAAAGGTCTTTAAAATCGCTGAAATAGGATAAAGACCAAAAACGACGATAAACTATCAATATAGGACAATAAAATCAACCCCGCCCTGATCAATATCGGACAACATCCTGTTCTACACCGTTCCATTTTTCACCGTCCCCCGCCTCCTTCACCCCCGCCCCCCNCCGTACCCCCGCCCCCTGTCCACCCCCACATTAAAATACATTAAAATTCAACGAGATTCGAAATGTTAATGGCGTTCAGGAACGATCAAGACGACTTAAGTTTGTTAAAATGAAACAAGATCCCGGTTTGATCTGAACAAAGTTAACACATCTGCATCGCCCTTGGACGCAATTATCTTGCTTGAATTTGATAAACTGAACAGGTCTTGATCCTCTTTTAAACTAATTATCTTGAAATACGACTCAATATCTTGTAGAGTCTTTACAATATTGTGTTAAGCTCGTCAAGATCATGCTAAGATGAAATAGCTAAACAAGATAAGAACATATCTAATAGTGGTGTAGTTCTCCTGTAGAAGATGAAATACTGTTCACTAGACGGAAAATTTTAGCTAAAAAATCAATCCAAGGAAGATTTCTCAGGTTTCCAAAAGTTCTGATCATAGTAGATTTCTACTATTCGAGATTGGAACTATTTAAGTGCGTGTATGCATCTTAATAAATACAAGCAACGAACAAGCTTAATTCATAAGTGAAGATATTCAGTCGTATTTCAAGATAATTGCTTTCAAGAACGATCAAGACCTGTTCAGTTTATCAAGATCTACCAAGATAACTGCGTTAAAGGGCGATCAAGATGTGTTAAGTTTTTGCATATCAAACAAGATCAAATCGGGATCTTGTTTTATCTTTACGAACTAAATTCGTCTTGATTGTTACTAAACGCAAATAACAAGAGGATATTTTTCATCTTAAACTATCTTAACATGTCTTGATTGTCCTTGAAATCAATTAACTTGAAAACAAACTTAAAATCTTGCACTGTCTCAACAAAATTGTGTTAAAACTGTTTAGATTGTGATAAGATCAAAATGGCCGAATAAGATCAAAACATATCTGCTATTGGATACATCATTTGACATTTAAGTTTATATCCTAAAATTAATGTCGTGGTAGTACCCGAACTTCCGAGTTCGTTTGTTTTTTATACTTGTTATATGCTTTTTTGAATTGAAACCAATTCTATCGTTTTACAACTGTGATAAAAATTTGACAACAGCATTGCTAGTGATTTTTAATGGACAAATTGTGGAGTAATATCAAATTAACGCCTTTCATATGTTTTTGTTCGACTCAAAAGGTAACTTTGCATTTCAAGTATGTCGGTAAATAGGGATAAGCAAACTTATTCATAAAAGATATAAATACAGCATTGTTGTTAATCTTTCCTTTGAGTTTTTATTGGCAAATAAATTGATCAGCTCCTTAATGCTTTACACCGTAACTAAAGTGAAAAAAGTCATAATGGTAGTATTTGACGTTGCACAAAATTAATATTTTTCTTTCATAATTGACTATGTTCTTATACAAAATCTATTAAGAACAGGAAAAGGAAAGGAAACGGGGAATGTGTCAAAGAGACAACGACCCAAAGGGAGTAATAACAACTCAAAGCCACCATAAGATCTCCAATGAACGGTGAAGAAACCCCACACCCAACGGCAGGTCGGAGTCGGCCCCTAAATAAAGAGTAATCAAGTTCAGCGAAATAAAACATCATCCTAGACTCCTATAGACATAAAGTAAACTAACAAGAAAACAGACAAAACACACAAAGGCTTAATAAATTCCCCGACTTAGGACAGGCGCAAAGTTTTTCAAATGAAGTTTCATATGTAAGAAAGTTTGATATCAAAGTCAACGGAAATTATGTTCTCAGCTAGCTGTCAGTAACTGCGAGCATTTGTCAAGACAGTACCCGTGTGTATTGTCTTCATGCTTTATGTATTTAATTGTAAAGGTACTCGTCTTGATAAGTTAGACTTTTTCTAGGCTTAACTGCCACCGTGCGCGGTCCCGGCTTATGAATAGGCCCGCAGCATCCTCTGAGCTTGGAGTATGAGTCTTCCTAACAGAGAACCCCGAGGGAACCCCGGGATATAGAAATAGGACCTAGTATCTCCGGCTTGCGGGGTGTGACCCCTCCTTAACGGAGGCTGACCCCGAGGGTCCCAGGATATAGAAATAGGACCCATTCCGTGGTTGTGCGGGATTAATAAATACACAACCCATCTTTCGGATGGGATGTAAACTCAGGTCCACGTGTTGGAAGAAATGCCACGCTTCCTGCACGTTAAAGAACCCTTGTAGCAAGCCCTTTTTGGGGTGGTCCGTAGGTGATCGGCTACAAGGCTAAATTCCCCGCCCTTGACGATTTCACCCTACTTTTCCAGTGGCAGTCGGAATTTCCCGTCCCATGGCCCTTTCCATACCCCGAAGTGATTATTTATTAACAAACTTGTTCTCGTCTTGATATAGCTGAAATATTGCTGAGTAGACGTTAAACAATAATCAATCAATCAATCTAGGCTTAACTGTGAGTCTTTTATTTTTAGCCATTCACCACACATAAGGGAGGATTTGGATCCAAGAAAACTAGTTAAACTCACTGCAATTTTTGCGCCTGTCCAAATTTAGGAATATGTTTGTCATTTTCTTATCCTTGTCTTCTTATAAAATGTTAGTCTCTTGATATTCGGATTATTGGATGTGGTTTGTTTCCATTGATTTATTCACTTTTTACTTTTCATGGGCCATTTGGGTCTTGCTTTATGGTGTGGGTATCCTTTCTATGTTTAAAACCGTACGGTGACCCCCTAGATACTTTGTTTTTGGACGTTTTAACCCGGGGATGGGACGCTGTCTCTTTGACATTAACCCAATTTCCTTCCTATTTCATAATCAAAGAAAAACAGATATTTGGGATCAATGCCATGAGATTTATATCCACTTATTTATAAGTAAAAATGTTATTTATAGGGTCTGTAAGTCTCGTTAAATTTTGGAACTTCCTGGTACATAATTTGTACCCGGTAGTTGCATTTTAAACAAAATCATCTGACGTTTAGAATAAAATTGGAACGTCATATTTTGGCGGAACACTTTTTCAAATAGCAATTTTATCGTGATTTCTCAGTGTTACATGACTTAGAGACCGTTTACTAATTCAATTATTTGTCAATAATACCGCTATGTGCACACAAGAGGCCTTCTTGATCTCGGTTGAGGGGGTGAATATTGTTCACCTCTTGTTGAAGACCCTCAGGCGACATCAAGATGTAGACAGGAATGTCCTTGATAAACTGGAATTTTTTATGTATCGTGTGCGTTTTTGTCACATGTACATTCACTCCATATCCTTTTATTTTTCCTATTTAATGTTCACTAGCTTAAGACACTAGTGCTTTTGTCGGACAAAGGATGACAGTGATTGTAAGAGCACTTTGCCAGTTTAATTGATGTTTGTTGACAATCCCGCACCCATGACCAAGAAAGACATGGAGGTAGCGTTGCTCGACAATTAGCAAAGAATTCCGCTTAAACCGGTGCTAGGGGCCGTCTTGAACTTACTATGAGGTATGAGCACAGCTCATTGTTGAAGGCCTCATGGTGACTTCAAGATGAAGAACAACAATAAAAGCGTTGTTCCTTTTCCTTGTTTTTTATCATGTATTTGTAGAGACTTTGTCTCATGTGCATTTACTTCATATCCTTTTATTCACCATCTATAAAATGAATGAAACAGTTGAAATAAAAACTACTTTTAGACTTCATTTTATATTTTCAGTTTTTATGGAATATATTTCATTTAATATAATGCGTTTCAAATAAGAGCAATATACATGGACACTCTAAATACAATACTAAAATAACTCAGTTCAATCTCTAAATGTTTTTTGAATTTTGGTTTAGGTTTCATCATTCATGGCGCAAATTCCTAAACTTGTACCGTGTCTTGAAAATATTAATGAAAAACCACTTACAGTTAATATTATTTCTTTTGCACTTAAAGTAAACTATAATTAATAAAATTGCTTACCTCCTGGCAAGAACAGTACTACCTTCAATTTTGAAACATTCCAACAAGTTCTCTTGGCTTGTGAAAGTACTTGGCGAGTCGAAGCTTATGTTTCCAACTTCTAGTGCCCCACCAAAGGCTGTCAATATATAAGTATTTCCTCTTAGTCCACACGGCAGTCTGCATGGCGGCTCTTGTGCTGAGCAAATTAATTAAAAAAATAAATATGATTTGAACACATTTTTACCAGAGTTATGTACAAATAACTAAATACCGAAGTTACTGTGAATTTACTTCCTGCATATGCGCATTTCGACAACTTATGTCTCATCAATGCAGATAAAATCTAAACATTTGGAAGACCAGAAACTCAAAGATGTTTAAAAACTGATAGAGAAAGTTAAACACAAAAAGTTATACAAAGTTAAACAATTTATCGATGATTGTTTTGTTGTTCCAGCGTCTTCAGTTTTTCCACATCTCTGAAAATTGATTTATATGACTACTATAATAGATTGCTTATTCGATATTTCACTTATGCTGCTCTCTTAATTATGCAAAGCCGGTGCTATAGGCGGTTTGGAATTTACTTTGAGGAATGAGTGTTTGCTAATTGTTGAACGCATCATGGTAACTTCAAGATGAAGAACAATAATCTAAGTCATTTGCAAAATCTAACCATGTTTTTGTAAGAATTTCGGCCATTGTGCATTTTCTCAATATCCCTTCATTTCTTCATATTGGATTAAGAAGACTCGATTGAAACCTTAAATGCTAACAAAATCCAGAAAAAATAATGTCAATATTTCCTTAACAGCAATTCGAACAAGATGTGTTTGTGAAACACTACATATGCCCCAGATTCTACAGTAAAATATATGAAAGTACACAATTTTACCCCTTTTTGACCCCTATGACCTTGACCTTTGACCCTATTTTTTTGCATATTTATGTTCCTATTGACAAGACCTATACACTTGCCAAGTATTAAAAGTCTATCTGACATAGTTCAAAAGTTGTTTATTACCATCAAAACACCCAATTTAACCCCTTTATTCTAAAACAGGTGAAACCCCTTTGGGCATTTTGTTTATTGAAATGGTATTAAATGTTATAAGTATCTGTTTAAACATGCTTTAAGAAACTTACAGAAAAATACTGCATCAAGATCTGACAAAAAATTGAAAAATTCATTTTTTTCCATTTGTCTTCCTTTGGGCCTCTTGTTTCTCAAAAACGGTAAATGCTACCTCAAATCTGTTGACATATTTCAGTTGCGCAATTTTATTAGCATGACATAAAACAAACCCAGTCTCAATACGATAAATAATAAGGATTCTACAGTCAAAGATGTGAAAACAGCCAAATTCACCCCTTTTTAACCTCTGTGACCTTGACCTATGACCTGACCTAATTTTTTTTTGCATAGTAGACCTATATACATGCCAAGTATAAAATTCTACCTTATATAGTTCAAAAGTTATAGCCAAGGTTAAAGTTTCGGACGCACAGACANACAGACAGACAGACAGACAGACAGGACAAAAACAATATGCCCCCGTTCCTCTATCTTGGGGCATAAAAAATGATGAAATAACTTCATATAAAATTGAAATACGAAGAGGAATTTTGGAAATATATTGGATAGATATACTAAGGTTTCACCACGTTTCAGTTCGTTTCGGCACGTATTTACCACGCTTGAAATATAGGTCATAGACTGGAATAGCCGACCGTGCATCCCTCCTTACATTTGGTGGATCGGGTGACTAAAACTGCACATCCATCTTGCGCATGTGATGGATATTGGAATTTGCCATTAAAATGTTGTAAATAATCTTGATTAGTTCACAGATAATTAATAAAATCAAATAGGCAACATTAATGCCTTGAGTGTGCAAAATATTCCACCTTTTGAAACACTCTTATTTTATTAAGGGGAGATAATTCTGAAAAAAAATAGAGGAAATTCGTATTTTTACGATTTATTCAAAAATATTATTAGTCCCAAATTTTCAATTTCATATTTCCAAAGTTATTTCTTTGACACACATTTTACTGCATTTTCACAAAAATCTATCGTTTTTATTCATATATCAAGTATTTTCTCCCTATATCGACTATACTGAAAAGCTCAAACACTTGTCATTTTCGAAACCTTCTTCCGGAAAAAACCAGTCGGTTACGTATTTATTTTTTTTTTCATAAATTTTGAAGTATCCCGAATCAACTTTCAATCACAGAAAATAAGGGGGAAAAAATCTGTTTTCAGTGGTGAACCACCTTATGATTTGGACCGATTTTTTCCCTTTCTTTTATTCATAAAAACATGTTAACATGAATATAACTTGCACGAAAATACACACTGGGAGTTATTCTAAACCAAATTACCGTACTTTGACCAATTTTTGTTGTTTTGCTCAATTTCTTTTTCATTAATTTGATCCCTTGGCGTTAATATCTCATGAAACAATGTACAATATAGCTCAAATGAGAGGTACCTTCATATCACTAATAAGTAATATATTGAGATTTTAAGAAAAAAATTATGCAGATTTTGCAGGGGCTATAATCTCTCCCCTTGACTTAATAAATAAAATTTCACTAATATTTAATAGATATTTAAGCAAAGAACTAATTCTGAACAGACAAAATTTTCATATTATGAATTTGTAATTACAAATATTACTCTTGCAATATCAAAAAATATTGGTGTTCTATGGAACACTTGTATCGCCTGCACTACAGAAGAGCCATTATTTACCCAGTGAACCTCTAAAATCTGTAACTTGAAATTTTATGTATCATGTGTATGGCTGGACAGGCGAAAAACGTATTCATAAAATTTGTTCAGAATATAAATACAGTTTTAGGAACTTGGAGATTAACAGATTGAATTAACAAATGAGCTATGTTGTATAATGTGCATAACCATACCTGAAAAACAAAATACACTGGAAGTTTGGTAGGAATCTGACAGACATATGCGAAGGAGTCAAAGATTATCAAACCAAATTAACAAATGAGCTATTTTGCATCGGGAACCTCAAAAATCTGTGAAATCAAATTTTAAGTGTCAGGTGCACAAAAAGAGCTAACGAAAAATGGCAGTCTGATATACCCCCGCTCCTTGTACCCTGCATCAATGTGGCAAGTGCAAATTTAATTGTATAGGGATACGATACAGGTGTGGAAACAGTACAAGTGTGGACACAATACAAGTATAAACACAATGATATAATCCTACTAACCAACATGTTAAACGATAACTGTCTGCACAACAATTGAATCTGCCTTACATTTTAAAAAGAAATTGTGACAAAAATTCCATATATTGTTCATCAATGAAAAACAATGACGTGTCGGCAAACAAGAAGTGCTTATAACATAACCTTGAAATTCTTATACACGATAGATTTGACATAATGAAGATCTGTGCAAAATTACAATTGAATCCCACTTACAGTTTCAGAAAAAATTGTGACGAAAAATGCCATATATTGTACAACAATGAAAAAATATGACATAACAGCAAACAGGAAGTGGTAATGACGTAACCTTGAAATCAAAATACACGATAGATTGGACCATAAGGTAGCTCTGTGCAAAACAACAATTGAATCCAAGTAACGGTTTCAGAAGAAATTGTGACGAAAAACTCCATATATTGTACCATGATGAAAAATGACGTCTCAGCAAACAGGAAGTGCTTATGGCGTTACCTTGAAATCCGAATGCGAGATAGATTGGACCATAAGAACGCTATGTGCAAAACAACAATTGAATCCCACTTAGTTTCAGAAAAAATTCTTAAATAAAATCCATATATTGTACAACAGTGAAAAACAATGATGTCTCGGCAAACAGGAAGTGCTTATGACTTAACATTGAAATCGAAATGAAAGATAGATTGGACCATATGGAAGCTCTGAACAAAACAACAATTCAATCCCACTTACAGTTTCAGAAAAAAAATGTGACGAACAATTCCATATATTGTACAACCATAAAAACAATCACGTCTCGGCAAAAGGAAGTGCTGATATCAGAATACGCGATAGATTGCACCATAAGGCAGCCCTGTTTTATACAAACAGTTGAATCTCTCTTACAGTTTCAG
>MJUU01056143.1:117067-128464 GCA_002080025.1 Modiolus philippinarum
TAAACTACTCTCTCTGTCATCTGGAGCATTAGCAGGACCTCTTATAGAGTCGGATGTCTTAGGCGCAGCAGTCAAGGGTGAAGAACAAAAATGCAAAGAAAGACTAAAACAAAAGAGTCGGTTTTTTCATCTTATTAAACGGTTAAATGTAAACGTTATCTGAACCGAACAAAAAGACAACTGTCGAATCTTCCCATAATACAGTTTTCGGGTACTGCAGACAGGGTTTCTTTTGCTTTGTTCCCATTGAGCAGATCTGAAACTTGCTTAAAAAGAACAAATAACATTTCCCTAGATCCCTGTCCCTTATACCACTGCCACGCCTCAATTCGACCGACAACTCAAAAGCTATGATTATGAATAAAGTTGACAATGCAACACAATCCCAATATGATCAGATCCTTAGTAATGAAGACGGCAAAGCTCTGTTTTACTATCTGAAAGAATTGCCTAGAAATTTTACAGACATAGCTATTAATATATTTGATATGATAGTGCGTAAGTTTGATGTTGATTTCAGTACAGATATGTACCTTGAGAGATCGATTAAGGCCATGGAACCCACACGAAGTGGGTCTCGGGAAAAATTATAGTTGCTGGGTTATCAAAAAGAAATCACCAGACGAAAAGGCATTTCTCCGGAATAATGAAAACAATATGCAGTTAACTAAATTGTTGACACGTGTGTGGAGATATGACATGTTTGGAACAAAGCTTGTTGGAAAGAAGTTGCTTGCTATATGCAATGGTCATGTACATCTTCTAACAAGCAACGAAGATGGAAACCAAGTATTTGCTGAGAAGTTGGGACATCTTTACTCCACACAAGAAGAAACACACACTCACGTGGTTTTTTACTGTCGATATCGAAAGAAGCAATGGTACATGCCAATCAGAGTGAGGAGTCCAGGCACGGATATGTTTTATTTCATCTTATTATTTATCTCATTTCATCTTATCTATTGTATTATGCTCTCCCCATTAAGGAGACCTCCATTCAGTTCGATACGGTTCTGAAAACAACAAAAGGCTCATAAACATTACAAGTCTTGCAGAAAAATACGGTAACAGCCTGTTTCTGCTTTATTTGGCCTACATGCGTTTACACGGTGCAATTTCACCAGTGTTTTTTAAATGTATTAGTACCCTCGATGGAACCCCGGGAGATAGAAATACGACCTAGTATCTCCGGCTTGCGAGTATGACCCCTCCTTACGGGGCTGACCTCGAGTTAACCCCGGGATATAGAAATAGGACCCATTCCGTGGTTGTACAGGATTAATATTTATACACAACCCATTTTTCGGATGGTCCACGTGTTTGAAGAAATCCCACGCTTCCATTCACGTTAAAGAACCCTTGTAGCAATCCCTTTTTTGAGTGGTCCGTAGATGATCGGCTACAAGGATAAACTCCCCGCCCCTTTTGATCTCGCCCTAATTTTCCAGTGGCAGTCAGAATTTCCCGTCCCGTGACCCTTTCCATACCCCGAAGTGATTATTTATTTACAAACTTGTTCTCGTCTTGATGTAGCTGAAATATTGCTCAGTAGACGTTAAGTATTAGTACAATGTAAGATATAACCAACTGAAATTCTTCCGAAGTATCCTCGATTTGAGAGCACCTCATCAATGTAGGGGAAAACTGGAATATTACTGAATACTTTCTTCAAATCGAACCATTCCCTTGCCTGATGTATGGTGTCAAAACATCAATCAGCAGCGTAAACGAACCACGTTACATTAAAATCAGAGAAAAGTGCTGTTCCGCCAGGGAAGCATTTAATTCTTCGTAAAACTTAGATATCGATGTCCTGCCACAATGTAAAAAAAACTTTACTTGAACACGTTAAGACAACCCATTTTCAGGTCATGATCATGAAACGAGCTCATGTTCCTAAACCTACACATCTTTACACTGAAAATAACCATGTGTGGCACGACTTAGACGGTATTTTTGCGCCAAAGACAATACAAAAAGTACGGCCAGCAATTCGCGTCACTTTCGACGCTTTTATTACTATCAAAACACCACGTTCGTTCAATCTAAACGAGAAAGAAAACATTATTATATTTTAAAGATAATAATTTTTTCGGGAAATAAATGATAACATGAAAACATATAAAAACCGTGTAAATCGCATACCATAAAAATAACAATTAAAAATTAGAAATCTATGAAAAAAGTACTGACACATTACACTTAACGATAGTCATTCTTTTTTATATTCAAAAAATGCAAAATTATTGAAAAAATTATTATTTCGAAAAGTTACCTAAAAAAGAACTCAAATTTGAATAAAATTTTCATTAGTTTTATGAGAGATAGCCGTTTTTAAAATCCATATTAAAGTGTATCATGTGTATTTCGTTGTAAGCTCCCCTAACGGCAATTATCATTGGAGCTTTTGACATCACTTGGCCGCCGCCTGTTAGCTTTTACATTTTCATCATCTCCTCTGAAACTTTGGAATGAAACTTAAGTAAGCTGTTGGAAGATTGATTTACTTCAACAAGGGTATGTTACCCAAAACATGAAGTCATCCCTCCACGAGTTTTACGGACGACATCACCATCTTGTGGACCGCTATGGGATATCTGTTTCCCAGATCTTTCCCTTTGAAGCTTAATTGTTGTTTCCTCTACCAGATTTGACTTTACTTCCGGATTTGACATGTTCTACACGACGGGTGTCTTATAAGAAGCAGGAGATGTTAACTCTACCGGTGCACCTATCTCACCCATGGTTTTTTATTGGGTCCGAGTTGTTCATCTTTGTGTGTGTGTGTCTTCATTTTTCTTTTCTGTGCCGTACCCATGTTGTGTCTCTGTTTTCCCCCCCCTTTTTTTGTTTCTGGTGTTGCCATTATCCTTGGATTGTTCGCTTTTGGATTGACGGTTCGGTTCTCACTTACTTTACTTTCAAAAGTTTGTTGGCCTTTACAAATTTTTGGCAGCATGTCAACGTTAATGTACAAAATAGTTGGACCATATACTGGAAAATCAACGATAACGTTTCTTCTGGTGATAGATCTCTATCCCAGTGTTGAATCTACATTCACTCCACGAGCAGCGTCAATCAGATATGGATTCTAAAATATTCCAAAAATCTCCTTGAACAGATCCTGTAGCAGTCTCATCCATTGCCATAGCATACAAACTCTTGATTTGTCAACTCTTTATACTACCCTGCCACACAATAAATTGAAAACATTAATTTCTGATTTGATAGTACATCAATAATTCTGCACTAAAAACGGAGAACGCAGATACACATATTTAGTAGTAGGGAAAGACAAAACATATTTTCTTAATAACCACACCGAGTTAAACAAGAAGTACACAGAGAATGACGTAATTAAAACGTTGAAATTTTTTAATTAATAATATTTTTGTCGAATTTGGGGGCTGCGTTTTTCATCAGACGATCGGGAAACTGCACGCCGCTTTTAGCTGATCTATTTCTTTTCTCGTATGAGGTAGGTTTTTGCAAGGGCTAACACAGAAGAAACAAAAGCATTAAGCTCAGTCCTTTAATTTCAGCTTCCGCTACATATATAGACGATGAACTTTCTCTTAATAATCCCAAATTCAAAGAATATTTACACCAGATCTATCCCAAAGAGTTTGAAATTAAAGAGACAATAAACCTACTTCAGCTTCGTACTTAGATCTTTTGATGTACATTGACGAAGATGGACGTTTGAAATCTTAGCTGTTTTACAAACGTGTGGACTTGAACTTCCAAATTGTGAACTTTCCCTTTCTGAGTCGCATGTACCTACCTCTCCAGCATATTGGATGTACATTTCACAGCTGATTCTATACTGTCGAGCATGTAGTGTAAACAGTGATTTTTTAAAAACACTGTCCAAAAAGCTTCTTTTAAAAAATACCAAGAAAGCACAGAAGATCTAAAAAACGCCAAAACCGATGAGGGCAGAAAAAGGGATTCCTAGTAAGATTCTAACGTCGTAACATGCGTTTGTCAATTAAATAACGCAATGTGCCAATGATACATGATTATGTAAACATGGTGCATTAAAATGTATACACTTACCAAAAGAAGGGTAAATACATGTCAGCACAAAAACCAACAACATCGTACACAGTATGAACACCGCACAAATATTAAATGCAGAAAGTGTGTGTTGGTATTAACATAGCAAATATTCCTTTGATGCATAATGAACCAGATAAAAGTACGCCTCGTTTATACTTAAATATGAAATTAATCTGAAAGGAAATATCGTATTCACAACAGTAATATAAAAATCAGACATATATGCATGGATGCACTACTATGGAAAGATATGTAACAAGTTGGACTGCGCCTGATTTATACTGGAAATACTAAATTGATCTCACAACATTATTTAATGAGCTATAAATAAAAAAAACAATTACATTGTTGTAATATCAGGAAAAAGTTAAAAGCAAACAGCTGAATAAAATGACGTGGACTTCTATAACAGGACAATACATATACGTGCCAGCTTGCAGTACGTATGATTTATACTGAAAAGTTTGACATGCTTATAGCGTACATGTATCAAATACTTATAAGAAAACACTTACTTATAGTATTAATGAATGTGTATTTTCATAATGGTCCTGTCATGTGACCAATTACAAATATGCTCATTTCTTAATATTTTCATTAAACAGATGTGCTCAATTATCCAAAATTAATGAGGAAATGTAGATATATATATATATATATATATATATAGAACTTTTTTCTACAAAAAGCTTTTTTTGCTTGTTGTTAACACATAGCGTATCACATGCATAATTTTACTTGGATATTACCAAAGTTGGTAGTGTTATAATAAGACGAGCATGCCTCATTAATATCATTAAAAATGAACTAGAATTGTTAAAAAAATAATTGTTCTACATGAGAAAAATAAGTACCCATTAGTGGGATTAATATATTGAAACAATACAAGTGGTTATTTTCGATGATACTTAATTTTATCCTCCAATGGTAGCTTATACTATACAGATAAAGCCCTACGTACATTGTTCTGCTGTATCCTTACATAGCTGTACCTTGTATACTTTACAGAACTTTGATTTAAGCCACGCCTACTTCCGGTATTTATTGACATACAGAAATCCCCAAAATATTGATATTTAGACTATATTTTCCATTAAGTAAAATTGTTTTCTGTATTTCAGGATAAAAACAATATATAATTAAATATCAAATGTATTTTGTACTCGGCACGAAACAGATTGAAATGCTCGCCGAAGGCTCTCACGTCAATCTTCAGTAAAACTTTTGCAAGAACAGTTGATATTGAAAGATATAAACCATATATTGTCTATTTTGCTTTATTTGTGGTTATTTTAATATCGCGAAATATAATTAATACCTTCTGATAAGACGTGGAAAATGATTGGTCACAACTGGGCTCTGTATATAGTAAATGAAAAGAAATCGTGAATATTTCAGTCCAGCGAAAATAAAATTAAACAGTTTTGAAGGAAATCGCAAAAATTGCAATCTGCAAAAATAACCACTTATGGTACTTTACACTACCGATCAAAGCAACTCGACCAATGGATGAGATGACGATTGTCAAGAAAAAAAATGTTAAAAAAAGTAAATGTATCCCCAAACCAAGTCAGAATGCCACTCTGGAATCGTTCATAGACAACCTTAAAGATGACATATACCATACTGTCAAATTACACACAGACAACTTTACCAATCTCAAGCCAGGGCAACGTACTCCTCTTCATGATCTGAGATCTAACGAAGAAATTGCATAAAGCCAGCAGACAAAGGTGGTGCTATTGTTGTAATGGAAAAATATTTATATCTTCAAGAAGCCGACCACCAGCTTAGCGATGACTGTTTTTATTTGAATTAAAGCAATGACCCCACTAACCAGTTTAGCGACGAAATAAACTATGAATTTAACAACATGTTGAGAAGGGGCACATCGATGAGAAAACACAACTGACAATACTATACTTAATTCCAAAGAATCCAAAATCTGGCGAATTTAATTTACTTAAAAAATTCACAACCCTAACAACCCAAGAAGACCCTTCGTCTCCGTCATCCTACTGAAAAAAATATCTGAATATTTAAAATTTTCCATCTCCGTCAACATGTTGAGAATCTTTCGTCATTCATCAAAGATACTACTGACGATTTACAAAAAAATGGCGGCCCTTATCCTTTACAACCTAACACCAACCAGGTCACTAAGAATGTCACCTCCCTCGAGCTCTATACAAACATCCCTCACTCCAATGGTATCGAAGCCTGCAAAGAAGAAAGAAGTTTAGGAATCTCGCCCGGTCAAAATTCCACCCACAGAATGTCTTGTTACCATGCTTAAAATGGTTCAGAAAAAGATCAACTTTACTTTCAATGGCGAACACTATTTACAAATACATGAGTAATTGGAACTGCTTTTGGTACCAAAACGGCCCCATTCTATGCTAATATATTTATGGGAAATATCGAAAACGAACTTCTCGAATTGTCTATTGAAAACCGCCTTTTAAGTATAGATGAAGTGGACATGAAATGGACTGAGAGCGTTGAAACGTTACAAAACTTTATCTCGCACACGAACAAGTTGCACACATCTATCAAGTTTAATTAAAAAATATCGAAGACTACCATCCTTGATACTACTAGCTTTTTATCGGCAGGTGAACTGTCGAGATTTATATTGCAAACCCATGGATACAAACCAATATTTTTGCCCAGCAGCTGTCATCCTGCACATGTAAGTAAAGAAAATTCATACAGCCAAGCCCTCAGAAAAAGACTAATCTGTTCAAGCATTGTCAAGGGAAGACTCCGTGCAAAGACGATTAGGTCAACACAAAAAAATCTTAAACGAAGAGGGTATAAATAAGTGACATCAAAAACATTCTTCACAAAGCCCCGAATATTCCAAGGAGCACCTTGCTAAGTAAAAAAGAAAAACAAAAGAACACCTTGTGTTCTGACATACCATCCTTCCAAAAACACATTTAACAGTTCGTAAGCATCGGACATCTGTGAAAAACAGTCTCAAATTGTCCAAAATCTTTCTCGAGCCTCCTTTGGGTGTATTTAAACAATCTGACAACCTCAGGAACTTGTTGGCACGAGCAGAGGTGTCAAATACTACTAGTACCACAGGAAACAGTCACTCTTGTAGACATATGCAAAACTCGTCCACGTTTAACAGTCAGGTCAGTACAAAAAAGGAAAAAATATTTTGAACTGCAAATTGTAAAAGCACAAACATTATTTATTTTCTGCAGTGTTACGTTTATAATATGCAATACGTGGGCGGGTCAAGGCAACCATTCAACAAACGTCTGAGCGGACTCAGAAGTGTAAGGCCACTTCAGTTCGTGAGTCAACACTTCAGGTTGCCAGACCACAGTATCGATGATTTCAATAGAATGAATTGATTGATTGATTGAATATTGTTTAACGTCTACTCGGCAATATTTCAGCTATATCAAGACGAGAACAAGTTTGTTGATAAATAATCACTTTGGGGTATGGAAAGGGCCATGGGACGGGAAATTCTGACTGCCACTGGAAAAGAAGGGTGAAATCGTCAAGGGCGGGGAATTTAGCCTTGTAGCCGATCACCTACGGACCACCCCAAAAAGAGCTTGCTACAAGGGTTCTTTAACGTGCAGGAAGCGTGACATTTCTCCCAACACGTGGACCTAAGTTTACATCCCATCCGAAAGATGGGTTGTGTATTTATTAATCCCGCACAACCACGGAATGGGTCCTATTTCTATATCCCGGGACCCTCGGGGTCAGCCTCCGTTTAGGAGGGGTCACACCCCGCAAGCCGTAGATACTGGGTCCTATTTCTATATCCCGGGGTTCCCTCGGGGTCCTCTGTTAGGACGACTCATACTCCAAGCTCAGAGGATGCTGCGGGCCTATTTATAAGCCGAGAATGAAAATGCTCATCATTGTAGAGAACAGCCAATGGAATGATTCCCACTGTGAAGACCGAGAAAGATTTTGGATCAAAGAACTCCGTATGTAATATCCGGACGGAATAAATAGAAAAGAATAGACGGTGGATCTTCGGGTTAAACATAGCCATAGTTTTATTTATTTATTATATGTATATATATATATATATATATATTCTTATTTTTATAAGTCCTAGATAATTTCACTGTAAGATGTATATGTAAAAATATTTGACATTCTGTGTACACTGCCAATCATGAAGATACCTTTTCAAATTTACCTGTGTGAAAAAAAATATTATTCGATGTATAATTTCCCTGTATTCTGGAGTTATGTAATCACCAATCGCAATTATATACTGGTGTGATTTAGATTGATTGATTGATTGAATATTGTTTAACGTCTACTCAGCAATATTTCAGCTATATCAAGACGAGAACAAATTTGTTGATAAATAATCACTTTGGGGTATGGAAATGGCCATGGGACGGGAAATTCTGATTGCCACTGGAAAAGTAGGGTGAAATCGTCAAGGGCGGGGAATTTAGCCTTGTAGCCGATCACCTACGGACCACCCCAAAAAGAGCTTACTACAAGGGTTCTTTAACGTGCAGGAAGCGTGGCATTCCTTCCAACACTTGGACCTGAGTTTACATCCCATCCGAAAGATGGGTTGTGTATTTATTAATCCCGCACAACCACGGAATGGAATCCAATTTCTATATCCCGGGACCCTCGGGGTCAGCCTCCGTTTAGGAGGGGTCACACCCCGCAAGCCGGAGATACTGGGTCCTATTTCTATATCCCGGGGTTCCCTCGGGGTCCTCTGTTAGGATGGCTCATACTCCAAGCTCAGAGGATGCTGCGGGCCTATTCTTCAGCCGGGACCGCGCACGGCGGGTGTGATTTAGACACGGAAAAAAGTTACTTGTTGACTGAAAATTTTGTCACTTTAATTTTTAACATTTTTTATATATTTTATAGATATCGTTGCACAATCTTCTAGACTTACTTGAATTAATTTTTTTTGAGCTGCACTGTCTTTATTGACAATCCGATATCCATTTAGTTTTCTAGTTGGTAGTTTTCTCAGGCTCTTTATACATGTTATATATTTCCCCTTCAGCACTTCAAGAAAGGAAATTCAAGTTCTAGATATTAACTGTTATAAATTCCGAAACAAAAGGAAATAATAAAAGAACATAAGGAAGAATCGGGGTATTTTATTCATGAGATAAATTCACGTGAACACGCCCTTTTTGGTGAATTATTTCTCTTTATTAAAGTTTAACTTCGAAAGTACATCTTAGATTTCCGGATTATTTTCATACTACCCCCGTCTTTTTTTCGAAAAGTAATGTATTAATGTCATCTTCCGTAATGAAGTTTTTGTTATGGGAATTTTAAAACATAGAAATTGTGGTTAGACTAAGTCTTTAGAAGGATTTCCCGTCGCTGGAAAGCTTGGAATAGTACATTTTCAATTAAATTTGGCCGCGATTTTTTTATGAGCAAGTTTAAAAGGGACAACAGTTTCTGAATCTGTGCGAGTTAAATATCACCGTTATATGTGGATAAATATGCTACATCTGTATTTTTCGGTCAAAGGTACCTTACTCGGTAGTATTACAATAGCTTCTACAGTCAAAATGTCATGATCCTGCTTCGAATTTCAAACTTAAGGGCATATCCAATAGTTTCAAGGGAGATAATACAAAATGCAAAAGAAGGTAATGTTTTCCGGGAATATGACATATCTTAAATTTGTGAAAATGACAATTTAACAAGAAACTGTTGGATATGCCCTTAATTGGCCGAAAATTTTCTTTAGTACAGAAAAGTATTTATGTATAGAATAGATGTAAACAATGTAAAGAATCTTGCTAGATGCGGGCAAATATGTTGTGTATTATTAGATGATTTTACAAAATTTCAATATCTCCCCTCTGCAATTCAACGACACATGACAGACAAGCAAGAGTTACAAGATGGCCGCTATGCAAATTAGTTAAGTACCCCTGATTATGCCATATAATAAGTTTCAATACGGAAGTTTAATAACAAATTGTGATACAGGCATTAAAAACAAATGTTACAACTGTAAGAGGGCAATTTACTTTGACAGCAACTGTAAAAAATGGATAACAGGAAACACCTACAACGACTGAAAATTATAATTACATGCAACAATCTGCTATGGAACTACACATGAAGAACACGAATAAGACAAACGACAAACGTAGACAACGATAGGAACTCGGGACAGCCGGACTTGGGACGGCACTAGCAAAAGCCAGCGGTAGGGTCAAACCAGTTTATGAGTACCCAAACCTCCCCTTTATCTGTCCCGTTTCCCTATAGTATAATAAACATACGAATAAAACCCAATACAGGTAGACCACTAACTCTATGACCACGATCTTGAACAATACATAATTTAGAAAGATGGGTCAAGTGGTGCTCGCCGCTAAACTACCGGCTAGCTCAAGGAGCCTAGTCTGCTGGTAGAACACTGTCGCAGTACTGAAGAAAAATCAAATTCAAAACTTCCCGAAGGGTTTGGTCAGGAATGGTTTTAAAGCACTTTCATTTTTTTGGTGCACGTTTTGTTTGCTACACTTTCGGGATAAATAACCTTTTCGTTTCAAACATTTATTCAAGCCTTTTCCAATAAAATTCACTTTTGATTGATTGATTGATTGATGTTTAACGCCAACTTCAGCAATATTTCAGCTATATTGTGGCGAGAACAGTTAAATATATTGAACAATTTTAATAAATAAATATATAAAATATAAATATAAAACCATTACAGCTTTATACAAGTAAAACCGGTGTGTAAAATATAAAAACATAATACGAGAACTGTAAGTTTAATTGTTATAATATTAGAACTTTAAGATAAATCCATTTAAATCTTATGAAATAAATTGATTGCTTTTAAAAATTGAACGATTTTGTCGCCAGCGACATTTGTAAATAGGTCTTTTAAGACAATCAGCAGAATAAAAATCACGCCTGATATCGGCAACATCTACACAGTCAATTAAAACATGTTGAATTGTATAAGGACAATTGCATGGAACACACTCAGGTCGATCATCACTGTTGAGGATAAAACTATGTGTTGTTCTACCGCAGGAACCGACTTCGTTTTCCGACGTCTGACTGTATTCCATGCAGTTTATTATTTATTTGCAGATCCCATTTGGCCTGCCATAACTTGAGAATGTATTTAACTATTAAAGACTTCATGTCAGTGTACGGTACCGCCATCTCATCATCTAGTGCACCCTTGGCTTCGTGGTCAGCAACTGTGTTTCCATAGATCCCCACATGACTAGGGATCCAAACATAAATGACTTCTTTGCCTAATGCTACAAGTGATTTGTAGAATTCGGCTATTTTCAAAATAATTGGGTGTTTTGTTTT
>MJUU01056143.1:137562-147980 GCA_002080025.1 Modiolus philippinarum
GTACTGGGTAGGATGTGGTGATGCACGAAAAAAACTGTATGTACGTTAAAAGTAAATGCTTACAAATAGGCTATACAGTGTTCCTATGGTTGTCTATGTTTGTCATTTATTTGTTTTTCTTGTGCAGAAATTTGGTAGATTGCGGCATTTAATTATAATATTCGACCAGTGTGAGCGTTTCCTGTTATTTTTCTACATTAATTACTAAAGCAAGGGTATATTAGCCATAACTTGATGTCATCACTACAGAAGTATTTCCTCTGACCGGATTTGAATTCACTACCAAAAGTGACATTTTCAATACGGTGGGCGTCTTATAAGCAGGAGATGCTTACTCTATACCGCTGCATCCGATCTCATCCATGGTATTTTTATTGGGTCCGTGTTGTTCATCTTTGTATGTTTGTGTGTCTTAAATATTCTTTTCTGCGCCGTACTCATGTTATGTCTTTTTTTTTTTTGGTTTACCGATGTTGCCATTGTCCTTGGATTATTCGTGTTAGACTGACAGTTTGGTTCTCACTTGCTAAGTTATAAGTATCTATTATAATACTAGCGTGGTGATAGCAATTTCTTGTAAATAAAGTAAAACTGTAAGTCAGTTCAGAAATATCATAAAAAAGAAATTAAAATGTAAAGCACTTTCTAGAAAACGATATTTTGATTCCAAGTGGAAAAGGGGATGAAATGGGTAGGGGCAGGAAATTAAGAATTTTTTCCACCCCAGCTAGTCTGTTTTAAACAAGAAGGGTAGAGGGCGTCTTAATGATTGAAGGAGCGCGACTTTCTCTACACAGTGAGTCCACACTGAGTGGCCCTCAGGGTTTCCATATTACCCCGCAAAGACAGAACAATCCACCAACTGGGGATGCTTTCGCTTGCGAAGAACACTGGGAACCGATCCAGGTGCAGGGGTCTGATATTAATATATTCCAACTAAACTTAGCGAGTTCACAAGTGTATGAAAATCTTTATAAAATTAAAAAAATATTAGAAATTATTGAACCTTGTAATATCTAAATTTTACAAAATTTTGTTTAAAACTAAGGAGTATCTCCCTAATGCATAGCTCTGTCCTTAGCTGAATTTTGGCTTTTCTATTTAGATCCTTTTGGTTATTTATTCTCTACCAGCTCTTACACGTTTTTTGGTTTGATCTACACTGATGATACATAAGTTGTGGAAATGTGCATATGCAGGAAAATAAAATTAACAGTAACTTCGGTATTTTGTTATTTATAAAGGAAAAGAAAAGTGAAAAGGACAGTAAATGCAATATACTTGATAACCAGGAAACGTGAAGTAGAATTTAATAAAGTAATTATTACAAACAAAATAAGGAAAGAGGGTTATCTTTAACATACTACATAGAAAAAATGAAACCGAGTGAAAAATTTTCATTAATCCTCTGAACTATTTTTTATAACATTTCCTCCTACAATTGCCCTGTCAATTTATATGTCAAATACATATATATCTACTGTAATTTCTCCCTTAATATGCTTCATTGAGATATACGATTTGAGATGACATTATTAAGTCTCCCAAACGAAGTTTGGAGAGACTTATAGTTTTTGCTCCGTTTCTTCTTATTATTATTATAATTACTCTTTCTTTCTTTTTCTTCTCCGGCAAGTGTGTCCGCCCTCGTTCTCAGCCATCTTACCACCGATCTTAATGAAACTTGACATAGTGATAAAGGACGATGTGTAGATGTGCAATCCGGTCTTGAAATTGTCAAAATGGCCGCCGTTGCCATGGAAACTGAAAAAAGGCGGGAAAATTAAAAGTGCTCCAAATTGGATGAAATTTTACAGGAGGATGGTACAAGATGTGTAGAACATATTTTCGGGTCAAAATGTTTCAAAATGGCCGCCGTTGCCATGGAAACTGAAAAAAAAGCGGGAAAATTAAAAGTGCTCCAAATTGGATGAAATTTTACAGGAAGATTGTACAAGATGTGTAGAACATAATTTTGGGTCAATTTTTTTCAAAATGGTCGCTGTTACCATGGAAACTGAAAAGGGCGGGAAAATTAAAACTGCTCCAAATTGGATGAAATTTTACAGAAAGATTGTACAAGTTGTTTGGACCCTATTTTTGGTCATTAATCTTCAAAATGCCAGCCATTGCCATGGAAACTGGAAAAAGCGGGGAAATTAAAAGTTTGATGAAATTATGGGGGTTCGTTTGGGAGACTTTGTGTTTGCATCCAAACACAGTTTGTTGTAACGTCATCTCGGGGGAAAAACACATGAAATAACACTCTTTGAAAAAAGTAAAGAAATACATTTTATTTATAAATACAGCGATGGAAACGTTCAACATTCCCTACCACACGCACGCGATTCACACGATGAACGCACACGGTTCACACGTTGAGCGCACACGATTCGCACGATGAATGATACAGAAAGTTCTCAATCGTGTATCGTGTACCGTGTATCGTGTACCGTGTACCGTGTCGGTTAAAAAATCTTATATATTTTCATGAAACGAACTCGAAATGAAAAATATCAGCGTGCAATAAAAGTAGAGATATTCTAAATTTCACAGCATAAATAAAATGATAATTTAGAATGTGATACATAAAGAAAAAAACCAATGTTCATTTTGACAAAAGAAAATACTAGCAGTCGGTTATAGCGTGTTACAAACTTTCTCCCGGGAACTGTCTCCACTTTTGTCAGAGTAGGGTCGACAAAAGCTTAAAATGTTGTAATTTTGTCAGAAAAAGAAATAAATTAAATCAACAATGTTTAATCAAAAAATAATTTANCATAGAAAAGCGTGACAAAATGGTTCCATATTACCATATACAATATTAGAAAAATGCACTAAGTTGGTAAACAGGAAAAATGAAAACAGGAGACAAGTGTAATTCATTACACTCCTACCTTAGAGCAGGAGTATACATAAAAACGCAGATAGATTTCTTTAAAAACCGCATTTTAGACATGAATTTCATTCAATCATTTGACACTTCGTATTTCGAAGAAATAGACACATCTTTTTAGATGCTATCAATCTGGAGTTTTCGGTTAAACGACTAATACAATGTTCAAAAATTTACTTTCATGTGTGCTCCACCGTTCATGGAAGTTGCAAAAAGTTAAATTTTCGAAGTGGCCGCTGCCTTCGACCAAAATATACTCATTGGAATTTACTTTTATTATTGTTTTTCCATTCATTGAAGATAAAAATATTTTGGTCGAAGGGTGCGGCCAAACTGAAATTTGAGAAAATATGTTGGAAATATACCGATTTTTCCCAAAATCTCCATACTTGCGTAAACGGCAAACGTCATAACCCATTATGACGTCATCGAAATGCGAGTACGAAACACATACGAAACGTTCGATACATATGGATGGAAATGGTGACCGAAAATATTAATATGTGACAATTAAATTTTGGTCAAAATCCTGGGCCATTTTTGGTCCTTTGTGGCTCTACTCCTTTAAAATACAGGATAATTATTTCCATCTTGGATATTTCGACTACAGAACATCTACGACGACTGTCCACGAAGCATTTTAAAGCATAATTGAAAACCAAAAAATTCAAGAGCGGTTTATACAGGAAAAAAATCAGGCTGACTGCTGTCAGTGGGGAGTTGTCTGTCTGTACTTTTTTCAGAGATGAATTCCTCAACCTCTTCATTTCACATTCATGAAGCAATGGGGCATTCTCCACCCATAGAACGTATGTACATGAGGAGATACTTGTAGTTCGAATTCAATTCTATTGTTAAAGTATTATTTGATGACACCAAAAGGATGGACGGTAGATGACAGAAATGAGTTTAAAAATATTTGGACTTTCGAATCAAAATATCTGCTTCTTGTAACAGGATCAGAACGAATAAGTCTGCAATTATTTTGGAAGGACATGTTCACTACATTTGGATCTGATCAATTCTGTCTGTCAATGAGACTTGCTAGTGTTTCTGCTGCTGACAATGAACGATGGTAGGCCAAGCTGTTTCGCCATTGCAAAGAGTTCTTTTTAGCATGCTCCCAATATGGAAGAGGTGCTTTCATTGGTCTAAATATTTTGAAACCAAGATTCAATCTTACAAGTTGTTTTAATTGGATTCATCCCTCATTAATTTGCCGGTAAGATATTCCCTTGAAATTTTCATCCTCTTCTTTTTGATAGCCAGAATTTGTCTTGAATTTGTGTCATTTGCAGTAGTACTGCCTTCAAGAAAATGTTAGTGTTCATCGTTTGCCCTCTGTCTTGGTGTCCCAATTCTGACTTGCAAATTTCGCTGTATTTAATATGTACTGTAATGTCTTTATTAGTTTGACGAGATTCCCCATAAAATATATAAAATAAAAAGACCGGTCTTCTTGTAATTTTTGCTCTTAAATTAACGGTGACAAATTTTATTTTTTTTTAAAACGACAACTTTTTTTTCAATGCAGAAATCTTCGTAAAATTCTGTAACAGAACAACGACAGTAGAATACCGAATGCACAAAGCACAAGATTACGTAAATCAAGGTCCAGAGACAAGGCAAAAGTAAGAACACCAGAAGACGGAAGACCAAAGACACTACCCACTCACAATGCACACAAACACTACAACTACAACACTCAAAACTAAGAACTAACAATGTGGACTCTAAAAAAAAGAGTGATATTAGGTGCTCCTGAAATGTAAGCATGTTCTGTTCTGTATACAGCACCCGTCACTCTGTCAGTGGATCAATCCAGTGAAAATTCAGAATCGGTAATGTCAAAGACGTGAATCTAGCTGAAAAGGTTCGTTTTCAATTACGACACCGTATTTTAATAACATTTTAAACATCTTTTTAATGCTACGTAGGGCTATGCCAGAAGATAGATTGAGCGTGAATAAGATGGAGACATTGATTCTCGTTTTGATTAGATTAAGGTTGTGAGGTCTATAATCCCAAAAGGAATCAATCAGCTACAATGGTCAATGAGAACTAAATCAACTTCAATTTTCAAAAATGCTGATGTTGCCCGATATTTGTCCTCCATTCATGACGAATATCCCTTTGTTCCTTCAAGTAAGGCACATAATAACATCATTTTAATCTGTAAAAAATAATTACAGCAAAAGAACTGGAATTGGTAATTCTTAGGACAATCCAGTCTACACAGCTACTACGCTATCTAAAGAGGATATATTACAGTCAGAAATTTGTTTTGCTTTTCTTTTGGATTTCGGCCAAGGATGAAGAATTTTTATACTGGATACACAAATTAAACTAATGCAAATACAAACAATGGTACACCACTAAATATGCAAAATATTCTACAAATAGAAAAAAAAGATAACAGGAAACAACTACAATGGCCGAAAAAACAAAGTCACATGCAACAATGTACCAAGGAATGCAAAAAAAACCCAATTAAAAACAAAAGACAAACGTAAACAACGTTGGGAACTCGGGACTTGGTAACGTCACTACCGACTTGGCAAACGTCAACTGTAGGGTTAAAACGGTTTATGGGTACCCAAACCTCCCCTTTTTCATAGTATAATAAACATACGAATTAAACTTGACTGTGTCGATGTTGCCGACACAAGTGTAACATTTTATACAGCTGATTCTCTTAAAAAAATTATTTACAAACGTCGCTGGCGACAAAATTATTCATTTTAAAAAGCTGTTTGTATAGTAAAATATAAGTATTCAATTTTAAAATTTCATCAAATTTGATCTATTTATCTTAAATTGTCTATTATATGATTTTATCTTTTATAAATCTTTTTATCTGTACATAGCAATATGTTTTAAATGACCCTTTTAACTGTATTTTTATTACTATATTATCACCATTTCACGCCACGATATAGCAGAAATATTGCTAAAGTTGGCGCTAAACAATAATCAATCCCGGCACCTGGATCGGTTTTCAGGGGCTCCGGCTACAGAGCTGCCGGGCGCGTCCCCAGTTGGTGGATAGGGGAATGCCCTGTCTATGCGGGGTAGTCAGGTCATAATACGGAAAGCCTGACCGCGAACCATTGTAGCCAAACTGTTTGGAGAAACGCCACGCTCCAAGCAGTATAAAGACCCCTTCTATATTTCTCTAAAGAGAGCAGACGCACTGGGTGTCGTATGGAAGGCTAAATTTCCTGCCCCTACCCATTTCTCCCATTTTCCAGTGGCAATCAAAAGTCGTTTCCCCGGTTGTCCCTTCCACCTTTATTTCTTTCTTCTTTTACTTGCAAATTTTTGCATTGATTAACTTGTTCTCGTCCTGATATAGCTGAAATATTGCTCATTGGACGTTAAACTCTAAATAATCAATCAATCAATCAATAATCAATCAATCTGCCCCAAAAATCAAATGGTCGTCCCCTTACATTAGACATTACACCCTTAGATGTTTTATATTACTGTCTTCTCGAAAATATGTTCACTCATATATAACAGAAAAAAATCAACAAATCAAACGCTTGCTTTGTAGCATTTTGAATATAACGGATATGCAGACAAAGGTAGGTATTTTATAAATTTTTTAGAGCCTGGAAAATTTATCTTAAGTAAGATGCTGTTGACTATAGACAATTAGAAGAAAGATTTTATTTTCGTTTTTGATAATGTTGAGGATTTGGCACGATTTTTACAGGTAATATCTGAGACACGCCATTTTAACATTCTTCTCCGTAATTCAGCCCGATAGCCCCTAGCAGAAGGCCATACAGCCGAGTCGATGGGCAATTAACCTTCTTCTCCCTTTTGCCCTAAAAGGGAAGTCCTAGGTATAGAAATAGAACCTAATATCTCCGACTTTCGGGGTCTGTCCCTCCTAAACGGGGCTGACCACAATTGAACCTCGAGATACAGAAATAGGACTCGGGATTCCAGGCTGCGAGGTATAAATTCTTCAAAACTGGATGTCCATAGTTTTGCGGGATGAATAAATACACCAAGGTCCGTGTGTTGAAAGAAATGTCACGCTTCCTCCACGTTAAAGAAACCTTGTAGCAAGCTCTTTTTATGGATGGTCCGTAGGCAATCGGCTACAAAGTTAAAGTCCCCGCCCCTTTCAATTTCACTCCACTTGTCTAGTGGCAGTCAGAATTTCCCCGTACATAACCCTTTCCATACCACAAAGTAACTATTTATTCACAAACTTTTTGTCGTCTTGATATAGAAGAAATATGCAGAAAATAAATTTACAGTAACTTCGGTATTTAGTTACTTGATACAGCTGACATATTTCTGAGTAAAACAATTTTCAATCAATCAATCGATCAATCTTTCACCCTTTTGTCATTTTTCAGATATTTTTGAATTTGTATATATATAGATTACACCACAAGATCCCGTTCATTACCATTTTTTATCCACTAGAGATAGTTAAATTTTTAAATTTTAATTGCGAGGCTTGCCGAGCATTTTTAAATTTAACAATCGAGAGTGGATAAAATATGGTAATAAACGGGATAAAGTGGTGTAATCTTTTTCTCTAATGATGAATAATAAACACCGAGAATTGTATTCCGAAACGATTTGGCGGGAAATAACACGGGGTTACGTTGAATATGAAAATTTATCTAACGGGTCAAAACTGGTTTAAACTTGACATATCATTAGAGAATTTGTTGTATTTTATACTTTTTATTGTGACCTACTATACCCTTTTTATTTTGTACTATAGTTCCTTTGTGGCCATCGCACAACACATATTTTGAGGAATATTATACGACTGTCAGATCCGCAGTTGACATATCGTTGTTGATAGAGGTTGACATATTGTTGTTGGTAGATATTGACATATCGTTCTTGATAAATAGGTTGACATATCGTTGATGGTAGAGGTTGACATATCGTTGTTGGTTGAGGTTGACATATCATTGTTGGTAGAGGTTGACATATCGTTCTTGATAGAGGTTGACATATCGTTGTTGGTAGAGGTTGACATATCGTTCTTGATAGAGGTTGACATATCGTTGTTGGTAGAGGAGACGAGGATGCAAGTAAAATTGATTTTGTGCTGTATGTATTTTCAACTTTGACATGTTTAATTCCAAATGAAAAATGAACTTGAACAACTGCAATTTTTGTTGACCTTTACATAATATAGTATTTCATTGATTTATTGGGATTGTATTTCAAATTTTGTTTGTTTTGTTTTTTTATGTGTTTTTTTTGTCCTCAAGATCTTTGTTTTATATAGTTTTCCACCTGCTTGATTGTTCAATCTTCATTGGCCTTTAAGGGAGAACCCTTATATGTCTTATATCTTCATGCAACTTTTGTTACTTATGCATTATTGCAAGTTCTAAAGATCTGTATAGACCTGTCAGCTGTCGACCCATCAAATGATGACTGTCGACCTTCTACTCCTCAACTATCGACTTCCTGCTTACAACCTGAGCATTGTCAACTCGGCAGATGTCAGCTAGAAATCCATTCCGCAAACCCTACTATAAAACGAAATAAGTCTTTAAAAATCTTATTATGCTTTTAACAAACTTTAAATCTGCTTTCATATTAAAGAGGATCCTTCAAATTAAAAACAAACCGGTGTGTAGTCAAAAGACCAAATCGAAAAATTGTCTAGCAACCATGAAATGGCAACATTGGAAATACCTGAAAGACCTATGAAACATATTTTCGTAAATTGAATCAGTCAATATTGCATAAACGTGTTCCACAATAAAAATGCATAGATTAGAACACGGAGATGGCAGACTCGAAGCTACAGTGTATTATGGCTTAGCATGAATAACTATCTTGTGAAAATGCTTTCAATCAATACTATATATTAATACTTAAGTATACAACCAACCCGTTTCTGCTTTAATAGAAACAAAGATTGATGTACAGAAACATGAGCTATAGATAGGTATTTCTTACTAGTGCTTCATAGTATTTAGGCCCGCAGCATCCTCTGAGCTTGGAGTAGGAGTAGGAGTCTTCCTAACAGAGGCCCGGCACCTGGATCGGTTTTCAAGGGCTCCGGCTACAGAGCTGTCGGGTGTGTCCCCAGTTGGTGGATAGGGGACTACCCTGTCTATGCGGGGTAGTCAGGTCATAATACGGAAAGCCTGACCGTGAACCATTGTAGCCAAAATGTATAAAGAAACGCCACGCTCCATGCAGTACAAAGACCCCTTCTATATTTCTCTAAAGAGAGCAGACGCACTGGGTGTCGTATTGAAGGCTAAATTTCCTGCCCCTGCCCATTTCTCCCCTTTTCCAGTGGCAATCAGAAGTCTTTACCCCGGTTGTCCCTTCCACCTTTATTTCTTTCTTTTTTTACTTACATTTTTTATGCCCCCGCGACGATAAGTCGGGGGCATATTGTTTTACCCTCGTCCGTCCGTCCGTCCATCCGAGGGGGGTACATGGTTTGTCCGCGCAACTCCTCCTACAGTTTTTATGCTAGAAAGTTTTTATTTTGCAGATCATTTGTACCTTTATTGAAGATGTGCATGTTGGAAGGATTTTGATTTTGATGCATTTTCGAAAAAAAAACACATTGTTGCACTTATTCATTTATTGGATGAATTATTAATACAGGGTACACAGATTGTCAGAACAACTCCTCCTAGAGTTTTGAGGCTAGGAAGCTTTAATTTTGCAGTTCATTTGTACCTATATTGAAGATGTTCATGTGGTTTATACTTTGATTTCGGTTCATTTTTTTTAAGAATATACTTTGCTCAATTTATAATTTTTTGGTTATTTAGTAATAGAGGGTACATACCGGTAGTTAATCTGTGCAACCTAGAATAACATGTGTTTAGCGGGGTCATCATATGTGTCTTACAGACACAAATATTCCTAGAAAATCCCAATTTGATTCAACCTTGCGCGGGGGCATGTCATCCTCTAGTTTCAATTGATTGACTTGTTCTCGTCCTAATATAGCTGAAATATTGCTCATTGGACGTTAAACTATAACTAATCAATCAATCATAGTATTTAGAGACGGAGGGAAGAAAAAATTAAGCATGCACATTTGTGTATGACCTGTGTATACCTTTACCATCGAACATTTTATATTGCTAGTGGATTTGTAAATAAATATAAACTGTAAAAATAACAAACAACGGTTTGCGTAATATACATACATTTAAACCATTGTTGTGACGTCATTCTATTGTACTTACTGTGGCATCCCCTTTATTGTTATCTTCCATTAAAAGATTATAAACGCCCCGAGGGAAATGTATTTTTACTACATTTCACTGCGACATGATTGTCCGATCAAGCGAAATAATTTTTCAGATTCGGGTTTTGTGAAACATTCGTTAGTCACGGATGCTTTGATTTTTTGGGGGAAGATTTGTTGAGGAAGTTTTTTTTTTCTAATGAACAGCGTGAGGGCTAGATTATTTTTTACACCATGTGCTAGTTTAGCATAAATCGGGGCCAGATTTTTGTTGTTGAAATATCGTGACCCCCCCCCCCCCCCCCC
>MJUU01056143.1:163231-176670 GCA_002080025.1 Modiolus philippinarum
GCCTGTTCCAATATTGCGTGCAGGTTATGCCCATGGACTAATAGGGTCCAATGTTAAACTATGTTCCGTGCTGGCGGCCATGTTTTTGTCGGATCGGCACGAAATGAGCAATCATTGTTTAGAAACTTTAATTCCTCATTCCTATAAAGTTTGGTTGAATTTGCTTCAGTGGTTTCAGAGCATAATTTGAAAATGTGATTTTTTTCCCATGGGGTCCAATGTAAAACCTAAGTTCCACGCTGGTGGCCATGCTTTTTGTCGGATGAGAATGAAATGAGCAATCTTTGTGAAGGACCGTCCATACATCATTCCTGTAAAGTTTGGTTGAATTTACTTCAGTAGTTTCAGAACTATGTTCCGTGCTGGCGGCCATGTTTTTTGTCGGATCGAAACGAAATGAGCAATCTTTGTTAGGAACATTTAGTACATCATTCCTGTAAAGTTTGGTTGAATTTGCTTCAGTGGTTTCAGAGCAGAAGTTGAAAATGTGCTTTTTCCAATAGGGTCCAATGAAAAACCTAAGTTCCGCGCTGGTGGCCATGTTTTTTGTCGGATCGGAACGAAATGAGCAGTCATTTCAGTACATCATTCCTGTAAAGTTTGGTTGAATTCAGAGCAGAAGTTGAAAATGTGATTTTTCCCATAGGCCAATGAAAAACCCAAGTTCCGCGCTGGTGGCCATGTTTTTTATCGGATCGGAACGAAATGAGCAGTCATTTCAGTACATCATTCCTATAAAGTTTGGTTGAATTTGCTTCAGTGGTTTCAGAGCAGAAGTTGAAAATGTGATTTTTCCCATAGGGTCCTATGTTAAATCTAAGTTCCGCGCCGGCGGCCATTTTTTTGTGGGATCGGAACGAAATGAACAATCTTTGTGAAGGACCTTCCATACATCATTCCTGTAAAGTTTGGTTGAATTTAGATGAGAAGAGGAGAAGATGAAAATGTGAAAAGTTTAAAGGACGGAGTGACGACGGACGCCAAGTAATGGCAAAACCTCACACTGACCCTTTGAGTCAGGTTAGCTAAAAATGAAATTTAAGAATATAGCTGTTTTTATTAATTATTGTGTTTTGATAACATCAACACGTTAAACATTCGTAATAAAGGTGAAGCTTTTGGTTGCCATAACTTATGTCTTATATATTTAGATGTGTTATCAACAAAACATTAAGTGAGGTCCATTAAGGGTATATTTGGAGGCTCACAAAGGGATGACGTCTCCAATGTTAACGCAATCTGAAAATTAAAATTTAGGGACAATACCTGTATATTTCTTTGTTGATATGTTTTTTATTACTGAAATAATTAGAACTACTGCTTATTTTTACTTGGGAAAGGGGCTTGAAATTTGGTGTGTTAAACAGGGGAGGATTTTGTTGTCATTGAAAACAAGTGGTATTGTTATGCCCAGAACATGATATGGGAGTTCGTTTTGGAGACTATAAGTGTTAAACTTGTGTTTCCTCAGTTTGTTTCAGCAAAGCTTCCAACAAAAAAATATCCCTCTGTAATCAAATATAAAGTTTAAATATCACACATATCAGATATTGTAATCGAATTGCCTTCATATTTTTACAGGATGTAGAAGAATCGAAAGTGAAATGGATCAAAATCTTTGTAAACTTATCTGTGTTGCCGGATCTGAATATGATATTAGAACAAGGCAGAGAATGTTTCTATTAATCGACGATATGCAAAATCAGCTACATATACTGTCGAATCGCAAACCTATTTCAAGTGGAAGCCTCGCTGAAGGTATTGATTTGCCGGGTAGTGATAAAGACATAATGTGGCCGATTCGTGGCATTGCTGTTATTGAAGATATAACTTTTCTAGAAATGTCCTTGGCAGATATTACGTTATTGTTAGAGAATGTTCTCCATCACCCTGGGTTTTGTAAATTAAAATTGGCACCCACTGCTCAAAATTATGACAGATATAACGAAATTGATCCTATGAGGATTTTGATAGAAACCGAAAACGGGTTGTACCTCTCCACTCAAAAGTATAAACAAGCGTTTCTTGAAAAACATTTTCTTGAAAAAGTACATGTACATGGTCCATGTTTATCTAATGCACAGAAAACGGTTGATACTTGTTATTGTCTCCGGTCAGGTTGTTGGCCTACCGTCGCAATTGACTGGTATAAGCGACATCGACAGGGTCAGTGGCCCACATACACGGTCATGGATTCAATATTAAAAGATGGCTGCTTATTTGTTCCCACTGGACCGAAAACATCCGATAGTGAGCTGTTTTGGAGAATGTCATTTTCCTTGGCTGAGAGGCGTCTCGTGCATTCTCTGAATTACACACAATTATTGTGTTATATTCTTTTGAAATTAACCGTTAAACATATTATAAATAGAAATAATCTGATAGACTTGCTTTGTTCCTATTTCTTAAAAACTACATTATTTTGGGTATCGGAAGAAGTTTCTATAAATTCATTTAGACTTTCTAGGCTGTCTCACTGTTATTCATTATGCATCAGAAAACTTATTACATTTGTACGAAATGGCTATTGTCCAAATTATTTCATTCCCCAGAATAATATGTTTAAGGGGAGAATAAATGAACGTAATGGAAAACAACTTCTTTACATGTTGGAAGATTTGGAAAATTTACCCTTTTCTATAATTATGGACTTAATTTTCGTGAACTTTCAAAATGCTATGGTAAATTCTTACAAAATGGACAAAAACGAACTATCTGTAGATGTAGAACTTCTTTTTTTCCGAGTTTTAGAAACTTGCACGTGCAGTCATGATGACAGGACTGTCTGTACAGTTTTACCATATATTGAATCATTAAAGAAGGCAGAATCATCTAGATTTCTTAAAGGTATAATCCAATATTACCAGGCAATTATAAAACAACGTTCAATCCAAAATGTAAAATTACCTAAATATAGACATGAACGTTATCTTATTATCCGTCGATATTGTAAATATTTATTGGATGGTACAAAGACAGACGCTGTATCCGGTTGGGTTTTATTTGCTTCATTTCATTATGTACTTGGACAATATAAGATAACATTACAGCTGGTGGATAAAATTTTGGATCGTTTTAATCCCGGTATGATCCCATATCTGGACAATTTCTATCCAACAGAATACAAGTGCAGATATAAACGCAAAACTGAAAGGTATATGACAGTTAATCAGAAAATGACACAGGCAACATATCGATATGTGAATTATGTAAAGCGCTCACCACTGATACCACAAGAGCTGCAGCTAGAGGTACAGGATGCAAATTTTTGTGTACCACCTCGTGTGATGACACACTGTTTACAGTTTTTCTGCTACCATCGTCTCAGTGATTTTAGGAATAAAGAACTTGCATTACGTAAATTGCAACTTGCAATAAAAGATCAATGTTACGTTCAACGTAATGGTGTTTATTTTGCCAATAACTTATCCGAGATGTTAGTAATACTAGGAGTCTGCTATGAATTGATAGGGGAAAAATATGCAGCTCATCAATATTATACTGAGGCTTTACATGTTAGACCTGAGGTATGCCATTCTGCTAAACATAGGCTTCACAATCTTTCCTTGAAAAATTGAAATACTAAGTCTTCGCTTGAGTTGTATTCAATTAAAATATATGTATTTTCGAAGATGAATATCAGAAGAATTAAAATATTGACTTGCCGTCATATTGTGAAGATATACAAATAGCCACATTTCCAGCATTAGCATTAACGTTTCGAATCCGAGTGTAAAGCAAAAGCAATAAGCCACGAAATAGATAAAACGAAACAGTCGATAAGCAAATCGAGGACAAAGTAAGAGGTTTTAGCAAAGGACAGGGAAAGAATCATACTATAATTTTAAGTGAATGAAAATGTTGCCATTCCTCATCATTTAATATGGATCAAGATGATATTTTTTAGACAAAAAAGGAAGGTTGTCAGGTGCCTACTATTTATGATTTGTTATCATCGGGGAACACTAATCGTCCAGATATGTCTATGTAAAAGAACTTCCTATTTAATTGTCTGTCTCAGAGAAAACCATGCGATGTATGAGAAATGGGTAGGAAGGGATCTCAATATTTTCATGAAATGTGATAAATTTTCAAATAGTGCTATATCGGAAGTAAAAAAAAGAATTATTGGTTTAGCCTTATGCTTTATGCTTAAGCAGTACACGCCAAAACTTTGCAAAATTGAGCTAAAAAATTACTTTTTTCAAGATGAAAAAAAAATCAAGCAAAACTTCAGGATGACATTTACTTTATTAATCTAAGAAAATAAGACCATAATGACACCAGATGACATTATTTTGACCTATTCCATCAGTGGGTTGCATGTGATAAAAATAATTAAAAGGCTTCCTTTTTTATAAATCTTAATTCATATCATATAAACATCTTTAACTGTTATCAAGCATACACCTAAATCTTCTAAAAACAATGAACAGTTACATCTTGATTGCCAAATATATAGAGTTACCTCCCCTTTCAGAATTGTTCCTTTGCGTGATGCAAAAGAAAATAGTATATCTACATGACAGCTCCCATGTAGATTGATGAAATAGAATGTTTGACAATATCATAGCCTGTGGAACATTAAATCGACAAAATACATTGACGGTAAATTTTACAACCATGAATTTTTAAGTGTAATAAAGACAAAGATATACGCTAGAAGTAAGTTTTTGATACAAAAAACGATTGTCTCCCTGTAATACATATGTTCCTGGAGATGATTTGTATCTTTATATGTTGCCATTGCATTTGGGTATTACTAAATTTGGCTGAAATCCAATGAAAAATTTGGGAGATTTAGCGTCCACAAACTAAATTTATCAAAATTCTATGACAAAAAGGAGTATAATTCGCACAATAATTGGTCGATAAATCTGGCAAGAAATATGCACAAATAGGCATAATGGTCAACAATTCTTTAAAGTTTGGTTGAAATCCAATGAAAGATGTGGTAGAATTTGCGTCCACAAAGTTAATTTAAGAAAATTCTATCAAAAAGGGGCATAAATCCCACAAAAATTGGCCAATCAATGCAGCCAGACAATATACACAAATAGGCATGACGGTTAACAATCCTGTGAAGTTTGGCTGAAATCTAACGAAGGATGTGGGAGATTTAGCGTCCACAAACTGAATTTATCAAAATTATATGTCATAAAGGCACATAACTCAAACAAAAATTGGCCGATCAATCCGGCCAGACAATATGCACGACTAGGATTGCTGGTAAACAATCCTGTGAAGTTTGGATGAAATCCAATAAAAGATGTGGGAGAATTAGCGTCCATATCGACCATGTTTTAAATCAACACCAAATAGTTTCAATGGATATGAATATAAGCAAAGGTTATTTAAGTAAATTTATTCATCATTGGTATGGGATCCATAACTGGACTGATTATTTGGAATACAGAAATTTGTATCTTTAGATAATACATAAGTGCAAAAATGTGACATGAAGGGTTATTCCCTTTGGATATTGGTTTTTGAAGTGTGAATGTGAATATAGGTTCTGGAAATGGCCATTTCGACAATATATACCTCTTCAGTGCAAATGAAAATTTTCAGGACATTTAAGTGAAAAATGTATAACAGCTGATAGACAACGATTGCCAATGGCATACACAGCATATAAAGCCATATCAAACTAAGTACAAAATTTTGGCAGGTTAAATACGCCTTAATTCAAAAAAAAAAATAAAAATAAAAAAATCTTAATTAAGATAATGCAAGTTCCAAATCAAAATCGGTTTTTAGGCAAGTACCAAACTGCAAATTACCGAAAGGATGAATCTTTTTTGGAATTAAAGTTAAACAACAGAGGCACCGGCCGAAAGGTAATAAATAACCAAATACCGAAAGTACTTTGAGTTTAGTTTTGGTAGAACAACATTCGACACACTGAACATCTTTCAAAAATTCATGTAGGTCATCGAAAATGGTATGTTATAATACTCTTTTATTATTCTTAACATATGGTAAATTATTGTTGTGTTGTTAATATACCAAAGAAAATATCACACATTCTGAGAACAAAGTTTGCCGAGCTCGGAAATATCGCCCTCTCCAACCAAGTTTACCGATTAGTATTTAGTCCTGTTTATGTAACATTTAAGAATTGAATGCATTATTTTGAAGTTTAAATGGGATATGAAAGCGCTTCATGTTGAAAATGTGCGCCTGGTCAACACTTTCATAATCCCTATGAAACTTCAAAATAATGCATTCAATTCTTATAATAACATTTTAACCGAAATATAAAAGAACACAATTTATTTACTGGAATGTTCATCAGGTACATTGGGATTCTATTTTTACACATTAATCCGCCGGGTGAACATGTGGTCAAATGTGTTTCATCAGAATTGCAACTTCACATTGGTAAGCCACGTGATCGGTGTTCACCTATCAAATTGACGGAATTCAGATGAGTATGCATGAAATTTAATTATTGAATAGTGTCCGCCTTTAAAATTGTTACCTATGATAAAGTCCGAAGACGGAATAAAACGCATGATGATAATGAAATATTGTTCTCTTGGATTTTTCAATTAAATATAAAACAGGAAGGACACTATTTTGGTTTACATTTACTGACTAAAGTCCAAATAGACAGTTCTTAGTTTAATGATCTACGTAAATTTCTATCGCAAACATACATTATGGTATTTGCAGAGAGAACTGAATGATATTTTAGATACGAAAGACAGCAAATATATGAAACAAACGTGCTGTCGCAAAAGGCAGACTGGTAAAAACCTAAGTTTCATAAGTATCTAGAATTTGTGGAAATAAAATGTTTCCAACACGTTTGAAGGGTTCCTAAATGAGAATCAAAATGTTGTGAATTTTACATTCAAACTCTTGTTCAGTCAACAGTACAATGAAATCATTCATCGTAGCATCATGCCAAACCTTTCTAACAATAAACTTCATTCTAATTTTTCATTTTGGAATTTCCAGTTTTGATCTTCTATTTGGCACATTTTAGAGTTTACAAAATGTGCTACATGTAGGTGTTGTTATTCATATTATACTCTTGACTAAGATTTAGTTATAAACGGGGCGGAGGGGGTCTCATCCTGGAATTCTGACTTTATTTTACTAGGTTCCGATATCCCAAACTTACGAAAACTTAAAAAAAAAAACGACAGTAGAATACCAAAGGTACACGGGAAGTGATGATCACAAAAATCGAAGTCCAAAGATGTGGCAACAGAGAAGAAGGACGTGAGACAGCCACAATGCACGATAATAAAAAAAAAGAGGCTCTCAAGAGCCTGTATCGCTCATCTGGGTCCTGCAGCATTATAATTCCCAAATTGATTGTCCACCTTTGGTGGTGTATGTACATAAAAATCAGAAACTTTTTATAAAATTTGATTAAAATTGTTCAAGCAGTTTCAGAGAAGATTTTTTAATGCAGTTTCCAAACTTTAGGGGCCTATGTTAATCCACGTTCCCTGCTTGCAGCTATTTCACATAAAACTTTGAAGAGGGTCACATAAGGACTTTCATATCAAAATTCTACTGACATTGTCCAAGCAGATCTGTTTATGTAATCCCCACTGGGTCCAATGTTAAACTAAGTTTTGCTACTTGTGGCCATGTCGGAAGACGGATCAGCACAAAAGTAACAAGCTTGGTCAAAATCTCACAAGTTTCATTAATGCAATGTTTAAATTGAATCCATTCAATGGTTTTCCATTATATCTTTGTATGCATTTCCCCTTAGGGTCCAATTCATTGCTGGCAGCCATGTTGAGTGATGGATCAGCACTGAAGTAGTGCCTGAGATCTGAACTTGGACGTAAACTTGAATGAAAGTCTTTCATGCGGAAAATGAAGGTCAAAGAGGCCTAATTTTCTGGGAGGCCGTGAGTCAAACCAAGACTCACCTGCATGTAAAGTCTGATGATCCTACCATGCATAGTTGCTGAAATATACACCTAAATGTGGGCGCGGACGTAGACACGGATGCCAGGGGTACTCCAATAATCCCCCTAAACTTCGTTGAGGTGAACTAAAAATTCACCCTAAACAAATTTTTGTTACGCCAAAACTACTGAAATGTAGGCCATAACTACAGCAAACTTGACAAAATTCTACAGCGCATTTGTTTAATTGTAAATGGAGACTATTGTAAACGATGCCGATAGAGGTTTTCAAAATCAGTTTTCAATTTGAGAATTAGCGTCCATATCGACCACGTTTTAAATCAACACCAAATAGTTTCAATGGATATGAATATAAGCAAAGGTTATTTAAGTAAATTTATTCATCATTGATATGGGATCCATAACTGGACTGATTATTTGGAATACAGAAATTTGTATCTTTAGATAATACATAAGTGCAAAACTGTGACATGAAGGGTTGTTATTCCCTTTGGATATTGGTTTTTGAAGTGTGAATGTGAATATAGGTTCTGGAAATGGCCATTTCGACAATATATACCTCCTCAGTGCAAATGAAAATTTTCAGGACATTTAAGTGAAAAATGTATAACAGCTGATAGACAACGATTGCCAATGGCATACACAGCATATAAAGCCATATCAAACTAAGTACGAAATTTAACCTTGAAATCGGAATACACGATAGATTGAACCATCAGGAAGTTCGTACAAAACAATTGAATCCAACTTACAGTTTCAGAAAAAATTGTGACGAAAAATTCCATATACTGTACAACAATGAAAAATAATGATGTCTCGGCAAACAGGAAGTGCTTATGACTTAACCTTGAAATCTAAATACACGATAGATTGGGTCGTAAGGAAGATCTGTGCAAAACAACAATTAAATCCAACTGACAGTTTCTGACAATATTGTGACGACAAATTCCATATAATGTACAGCAATGAAAAACAATGACGTCTCGGCAAACAGGAAATACTTATGGCATAACCTTGAAATCGGAATACACGATAGATTGGATCATAATGAAGCTCTGTGAAAAACAACATTGAATCCAACTTACAGTTTCAGAAAAAATTGTGACGAAAAATTCCATATATTGTACAACAATGAAAAACAATGACAATTCGGCAAACAGGAAATGCTTATGGTATAACCTTGAAATCGGAATACACGATAGATTGGATCATAAGGAAGCTCTGTGAAAAACAACAATCGATTCCAACTTACAGCTTCAGAAAAAAATGTGACGAAAAATTCCATATACTGTGCAACAATGAAAAATAATGATGTCTCGGCAAGCAGGAATTGCTGATGACTTAACCTTACCATGTATTTGTAGAGACTTTGTCTCATGTGCATTTACTCCATATCCATTTATTCACCATTGAAATCGGAATACACGATAGATTGGACCATAAGGAAGCTCTATGCAAAACAATTGAATCCATCTTACAGTTTCAGAAAAAATTGAGACGAAAAATTCCATATACTGTACAATAGTCAAGAACAATGATGTGACGGCAAACAGAAAGTGCTGATGACGTAACTTTAAAATCGGAATACACAATAAATTGGACCATAAGGAAGATTTGTGCATAACAACAATTGATTCACTCTTACAGTTTCAGAAGAAATTGTGATGAAAAATTCCATATGCTGTACAACAATGAAAAAGACAATGAAGTCTCGGCAAACAGGAAGTACTTATACTGTAACCTTGAAATCTATATAATTATACACATCGGACTATCATGAGAAAGCTTTTGCCAAAATATGAATTCATTAAAAGTAGTTGCTGAGAAAGGTGTGGTTACGGACTAACGAATGGAGGTAAACCACTATTCCCAAACTACCATGTAGCGGGGGTATAATAAAGTTTTCTATCTTTAGACGTAAATTGAAATACTGGATTAGAAACTTTATTTGTTACATTTTATAGGATTGTATACCGAGAAGGACAAAGTTTCGAAAGTTCAAGGGACAAACCTTTATTGTCATATACACGATATAACTTCATGCACAATGCAGAAAATGTAGTAAATGCACTTGAGACAAAGTCTCTGCAAATACATGGTAAAACGAAGCAAAGGAACGACTTTTTTATTGTCGTTCTTCATCTTGAAGTCACCATGAGGCATTCAATAATGAATTTTGGTTACACCTCATAGTGAGTTCAAGACGACCCTCAGCACCGGTTTTAGCAATTTCCTTTCCTGAATGTCGATTAACGCTACATCCATGTCTTTCTTGTACATGGATGCGGGATCGTCAGCAAACATTTACTAAGCTGGCGAAGTGTTCTTACAATCACCGACATCGGTTGCCCAAAAAAAACATCAGTGTCTCAAGCTAGTGGACAATTACAACATATAGACAAACACAGGGCACTCATCAAGTCGATTGTAAAAAAAAATGGCATTATAAAATAGTGAGATGTGGGCACTATAAACAGGTGCTCAGAATAAGATTTGAATAGTACAAACAAAACAAGAATAGAATTCTGGGTCCCCCGCCGCTCATGCAATTTACTAGTATACTGTATATGAAATTGAAATATTTTCAAACATTCAGGGCAGTTCCAAAATTAAATATGTGGAGATACAAAAAGGATCGACCACGGCAGATGTTTCAACTTGACCAAGGTATTAGTGGAATAAAATTTGGTATAATTTTTATGAAAATCTGTCAAAATTTGTTGCCATGAGAGCCATTACAAGGTAATTTTTTGGATTAAACAGAGTCATTATTTTCGACAAAGTCCCATAACACTCTCAAAAAATATCGACCAAGTGATTTTCGAACTTTACCAAGGTATTAATGGTATAAACATTTGGTATAAATTTCATGAGAATCAGTCAAAATTTGTAGCCATGAGAGCGCTTACAAGGTTAATTTTTGGCTAAAAGCGTGTCATTATTTTCGTCAAAGACCCATAACTACGTAAAAAAATATCGACCAAGGCTGATTTTCGAGAGCGCTTACAAGGTCAATTTTTGGATAAACAGAGTCATGATTTCGGTCGAAGTCCCATAACTCTGTCAAAAGGTATCGACTAAACACGTGCTTGAGAGTGCTTACAAGAAAAAGTGACGGACGGACGCACGGACGCCCGGCATTTCTATGTCCCCGCTCCGCGTTGCGGCGGGGACAATAATAATTGTTGCCAAAATTTTAAGTATTATATTATATCCATATGAGAAATTATCTCTCAGTCAAGTACATCAAAACTGAAATATATATAGAAATCGTACATCTCTCGTACGAGAATTTTTTCTACGATGTCCACACTGCAGGAGAGACAAACTCAACTATTATTTAAAAATGGAATGATATGGAGTAAATGCACTTAAGTCAAATTTTCTACAAATCTATGGTAGAAGCAAGCAAAGGATCAACGCTTTTATTATTGTTCTTCACTATGATGCCTTCAACAATGTGCTTTGCTAATACTTCAAAGTAAGTTCAAGACGACCCTAGCGCCGATATGAGGGCAGTTCTTTGATACATGTCGATCAACGCTACATCTATGGCTTTTCTAGTCATCCATGCGGGATCGTCAATTACCATTAACTACAGGGTAAATTCACTGTCATCTGTTTCTCGAAAAAAGCACTACTGTTTCAAGCTAGTGGATAGAAAAACGCAGGGTACCCATAAAGTCTACTTTAAGAAAACTTGGCAATATAAAAAATTTGATGTCGGCACTTTAAACAGTTGGTCAGAATATCATTTGGAAATTAAAAAATATAATAAAATAAATGCCAAACTTTTAAATATGATGGTATATCCGAATAGGAAATTCTGTCATAAAAGGTTACGCAATAAATGAAATATAAAGACACATGATAGAATTCAGATATCTCTTGCACGGGAAATTTTTAACGGGCTCTACATTGCAGGAGAGAGAGATTTACATATAAAAATGCAGTAATGTGCACTAAATACACAGGAAATAGAGTCTCTTAAAAACATTGTTAACAAATTAATGGAACAACGCTTTTATTGTTTTATTGTTGTTCCTCATCTTGAAGTCACCATGACGCCTTCAACAATGTGGTTACCTTGTACTTAAGTAAGTCTTAAACAGCCCCTAGCACTTATTTAAGCGGAATTCCTTCCGACATGTAGATCGACGCTGTTTGTATGTCTTTTCTGTTCATGAATGAGGGATCGTCAACAAAACATGAACTACTGTACCAAAATGAGGGTATAACCCCCCTTTTTGGACTCAGGACCTGAGCCTTATTTTTGGCATACTTTGGACTTGACCACTTGAGTCCATGGACTGTACGGACTCAAAAGTCATAGCATTTTGGACTTGTACTTCAAATTTCAAAAAAATGAAAAAAATAAAAAAGGACTCTGGACTTCATCTCAAAATTTTGGTGTATTCTGGACTCAAGGGGGTAGAGGGGGTTATACCCTCCAAAATGCTCTTTCAATCACTGTCAAACGCACTAGTCTCTCAAGCTAGTGGATAGACAAATAGGCGGTACTCATTTAGTTTACTTGGAGAAAACTTGGGATGATAAAATATTCATATGTCAGCACTTTAAACAGGTGGTCAGAATAATATTTGGAAATTACAAAAATAATAATAATAAAATAAATGCCAAACTTTGATTTATGATGGTTTATCCATATGAGAAATTCTGTCACGAAAGATTACATCATAACTGAAATATAAAGAGTCGATATATCTGTCGCACGGGAATTTTCTTTTCCGGACTCCACACTACAGGAGAGATAGAGTCACAAAAAGAAGGCAATGATATGCACATGAGATAGAGTCTCTACAATGTACAATACATTGTTAACCAACCAAAAGAACAACGCTTTTATTGCTATTCTTGATTTTTAAGTCATCATAAGGCCTTCAACAATATGGTTTCCTCATACCTAAGTACGTTGTAGACCACCCCTAGCACCTGCTTGAGTGGAATTCCTTCCTGAATCTCGATCAACGATATATCCATGTCTTTTATGGTAATGGATCCTTTGCAAACATAAAATTAAGGTAGTGCGAGAGTTTAAAGCTGCACATCATTCACTGCATGAACTTATGCGTTTACTATAGTTTATTTTTTCCGGTAAATCTGGTGAAACTATGATTTCAGAATTATCTTGAAGATTACTAAGAATTAAATATGAAATTTTCTTTAAATGAATATTTTTAGTAAGTTTGAGATATGGTTATGTTTAATATTAGTTTATTGGAAATTAGATATCAAATTTACCAGTAGTTTTCTTTGTTCAGATAAATGTTGACTTTACAATCATTAAAATGAGTATACCGAGATTTAAACTTGAAATGAAATGTTGGGTTAATATGGGATTGCAATTAATTTATTGAGTGTTGTAAATTTAAAGTATTACAACATTAAATTGAGTAAACCGAGATGTAAACTTGAAATGAAATGTTGGGTTAATATAGGATTGCAATTAATTTATTGAGTGTTGTAAATTTAAAGTATTACAACATTAAATTGAGTAAACCGAGATGTAAACTTGAA
>MJUU01056143.1:177892-192653 GCA_002080025.1 Modiolus philippinarum
GACATAGTGCAGGCGGTGTTGCCATAGATGACAACAAAGCAGTGGTTCAAATCCAGCCGAAGACCTTGCTGGATTTGCCGATGTTAACAGAGTTTAAAAAAGATTATTTTCATCACTGTTGGTATTCGGAATCATATATTCTACCTTTGCAGCTCACCTTACCAACACATTATCATTCATATTATATAGAGCTGTGTGCAACACTATTATCTATATACCTTATGTATCTTACCTGTTGCAACCTTATCCTTCTTCTATCTATTTCCTACCCACCTAATGTTCATCGTGTACTATGTTACAACCCTAGATTTCCTACGAGGAGGAATGACCCGGTTACCGAAAGCTAAATTTTTAAAAAGCCTAGGTGGCCGAGTGATCTAGGGCGCTAGACATAGTGCAGGCGGTGTTGCCATAGATGACAACAAAGCAGTGGTTCAAATCCAGCCGAAGACCTTGATGGATTTGCCGATGTTAACAGGTTCAAAAAAGATGATTTTCATCACTGTTGGCATTCGTAATCATATATTCTACCTTTGCAGCTCACCTCACCAACACATTATCATTCCTATTATATAGAGCTGTGTGCAACACTATTATCTATATACCTTATGTATCTTACCTGTTGCAACCTTATCCTTCTTCTATCTATTTTCTACCCACCTAATGTTCATCGTGTACTATGTTACAACCCTAGATTTCCTACGAGGAGGAATGACCCGGTTACCGAAAGCTATATTTTTATATAGCCTAGGTGGCCGAGTGGTCTAGAGCGCTGGACATAGTGCAGGCGGTGTTGCCATAGATGACAACAAAGCAGGGGTTCAAATCCAGCCGAGGACCTTGCTGGATTTGCCGATGTTAACAGGTCTAAAAAAGATGATTTTTCATCACTGTTGGCATTCGGAATCATATATTCTACCTTTGCAGCTCATCTTACCAACACATTATCATTCATAGGAAACAAGTTTCCATCGATACTGGAAAAGAATAGAAATCGGTATGGGCAGGAAATTTAGCTTTTATTCGACACTATTGAATCTTTTCCAGTATCGAGAAATATAGAGGTTGATATTGCATAAAGAGTACCGTTTTTCAAAACAGCTATCAACACTGAGTTGCGGCTAGGCTTTCCATATTACGACCTGGATACCACCAGACATGTTAAATTTTACTAATTGAGCCTGAGACATAAGTATTTTAACGATTTACCACTTTTTCTCCCGACTCACGAATTAGTAACCTATCTCACACATTGAATTCGATTTTAAGTTTGTTTTTTTTGTTTACAGTTGGAAAAGATACCAGAATTTTAAAAATTTCTCGTCGATTCTATTAGATGTTAATTACATAATTTTTATTAGATACAAAGCTGAAATTGCGTCGCCTACGGGGATAAGAAAACGAAATAAGTTTAAATTTCAAGTTGATTGGCCAGCATGCGCGGTCCCGGCTTATGAATAGGCCCACGGCATCCTCTGAGCTTGGGGTATGAGTCTTCCTACCAGAGGCCAGGCACCTGGATCGGTTTTCAGGGGCTCCGGCTACAGAGCTGCATGGGGCGTCCCCAGTTGGTGGATAGGGAAATGCACTGTCTATGCGGGGTAGTCAGGTCATAATACGGAAAGCCTGGCCGCGAACCACTGTAGCCAAACTGTTTGGAGAAACGCCACGCTCCTGCAGTATAAAGACCCCTTCTACATTTCTCTAAAGAGAGCAGACGCACTTGGTGTTGTATGCAAGGCTTAATTTCCTGCCCCTACCCATTTCTCCCATTTTCCAGTGGCAATCAGAAGTCGTTACCCCGGTTGTCCCTTCCAACTTTATTTCTTTTTTCATTTACATACGATTTTTTAATAGATTTACTTGTTCTCGTCCTGATATAGCTGAAATATTGCTCAGTGAATGTTAACTCTAACTAATCAATCAATCAATCAAGTTGATTGGTTCGAAGAATTCGATAATATTATCAAAAGTGATAAAATAAATCATTTTTGCATCTGTTTTTGATGCACCCCTCTCATTTGCCGTGAAGAGACACCTGGAAAACAAAATGTTCATTTTTTTTAAAGTTTGCGAAAAAAATAAGTCGATGTAATAATTTCTAGTCAAGAAATCCGATAGTAAAAGCCATGCATTGATAATTATGCGGGCCTTACAGCTCTGTAGAAGGAGCCCTTGAATTGTGTCGTGTTCATTGATTAACATCTTATGTAATGACTATTTCAGCAATGTTAACTTATTAACATACCTTTTATTTCAAGCTTCCCATTTTCGTTTGTGTCAAACTCGGATATAATTAGTTCAAACATCGTTTTCCACTCTTTTTTTGTTACTCCAAGCAATCTTGTAAGTTACCATTCTGCCAATTCTGCAGCGGTGATATGGCCATCTTTGTTTCCATCAGTCTGTTCAAAAACAATGCGCACTGGATTCAAAGAGCGTTTTCTCATATTTCCATTTGAAGCCATCATCTACATGAAGAAAGAAATGGAGCTGAAACATGGCTGAAATTGGCGTTAAAACATTCAATCAATCAAAAAAGAATGTAATTAATTTAATTTTTAATTTGATGGCGTGCAAGTAGACAGGGAAAACCCACTTTTTACTATCGTCTTCACCATAAAAAAGTAAACTGGGTATCCAGAAAATATCGGATAATTTTAGATGTTTTGGCGTGGATAACACATTTTTATAAGAAAAGATGAAAATTACTACGAAAACAAGTGTTTATGAAACTGTAAGGCAGTACTTGTATTTCGTTAATGTTTATACAACGTTGAATATAGAAGTTACTATAAAAATTTAAGTTTCTGTATGTAGCCAATTCGACGACTTATATATCCTCAGTGCAGATCAAACACACAATTGGAAATCCATAATTAAATTGTGTGCAAAAGCTGAAAGAGAACAACGTACCAAAAGTGTCTTAATAGAAATAAAAAAAAGACTAAAACAGAGCTATGGAAGAGAGAGACACTCCTAAGTTTTAAACAAAATTCTCAAATTTAAATATAGCAAATAAATAAAAGTGACAACAAAAGTCCGAATCGATCAAAGGAAGACACCAGTAAGGAAAATCCGTATAACATTCGACAGAATCAGGGAAACACAATCCGACACGGAACATTTTTGGCAAGCCGTTAAGTTTTTTTTTTTTTAAATCGGTTTTCGAACCAGCTTCTAAACCACATTCAGTGAGATTAATAGCTTCTTACATGAGAGCAGATCAAAGATCGGGGTATCTTTCATGAATGTAAGAAATTCTGTCTTTTCTCGAGTGGTTGTGCAGCGGATTAGAATAATCAATTTTTTTCCTTACATAAGTGAAAGATATTTGGATATTCAGAACTTTGATTTAGATCGAATGTAAGTGGCTATTTCTTCTTTAAAATATGACAAGCAACTTCTTGAAACCTATACTATGCGAGTGATGTTGTTGCCATTTGAGCGTACCTTACATTGTGACGTCAGGTGTTTTATAACGTAAAGTCATTGTTACCACTATTGTATCACACAAATGAACACTCTTGATCGCTAATTTACCCATGAAGACGATGTGGCGTGAATCGATATCACATGGGTCGTTTCACAATTTCGCTGAACTTGATTACTCTTTATTCAGGGGCCGACTACGACCTACCGTTGGGTGTCGGGTTTCCTCACCGTTCATTGAAAATCTTATCTTGGCTTTGAGTTGTTATTACTCCCCTTTGGGTCGTTGTCTCTTTGACACATTCCCCGTTTTCCTTCTTTTTCCATCATTCACGGCAGAAAAGAGCTTGTTGTGTATAATAAAAGCGGACATTGTCAATTAAGTTGAAATTCATTTCAATATAGTTTGTTGGTTTATAATGTGAGATAATGATATGCATTGATCTTTGTTATTATCAAAAAAATGATGTGGATCATCAAACATTTAAGGTAAGAAAATTTCATCAAAAATACTTGTAGTTGTTTTCAAAGTTGAAACTAAACGATTGTGGGTACATGTATAGTATGCATGTAGCTCGAATTGAATATGCAATAAAAAAATTCTTTCTATGACAAAAACATACAAAAACAAATCCGGAACTCTTGAACTGCAGATACACAAGACAATTTTCATTTTGCTAATTACTGAAAACTGACTTTTCGTAATTTTGATTAAAATATTTGTTAAATCACGAATACTAACGAAACCGAAAATTAGGGGATATGTAAGTTCCATCCTCTGTCTGTTTGCTTGTTTGTCTTTTATAAAATACTTTGTATGCAGCTCGTTGAATATTTAGGTTGCAACTCCTAGTCGAACAGGAGACAAAGTACAAATATACTTACATAAAAAAAACACAAAAGGATTTATTAAACTAACCAAAATGCGACGATAACAATAAAATAAAAAGATGAATTCAAATAATAAGGAGGTACTTTGGATTAAAAAAAAACACATGGTTTTCCACATGGGGATGAAATAATTGCCAATAACCCAAAAATGGGGCATAATAGAAACCCTTGAAAGATCGTATTTGATTATTTTTGCAAGCATTTGGAAGAAATATATTCGTTAAAACTCTAGTTATAATCTTCAAATGGCAATAGTATGGTTAACTAAGAAATATAAATAGTTTGAAGCCTCAATGTAATTTCAAGACCAAAAGTGTTTATTCAATGTATTTGTAGAGACATTTACTCCATATCCCTTCATTGCCTATCTAACAGTAAATCGGATATCACTCATTTCAACCAATGCAAAAGTTTTGCGCAGAAATGCATTCAAACCAATTGCACTATTCATGAAATATTCATTTCTTTCTACAAAATCCAAAATATTCAATCCACTCTACGGATTACAATAGATACTTACGTCTACTGTTTTGCTGACAGTTTTTACAACATTGTGTTCAGTATGCCTCTTGTCTGGTTGTGCAAAACACACCAAAGTCACACATAACAATACAAATAAGGCTTGCATTATGGATACAATGTACCCTTACAAATAGATTTCAATGAATAATTGTAAGGAAAACAAAAAATAAAATGTTTAATTTCATAGCTCAATCGAGAGAAATAAAAAACACTTTATGTGATAAAAGTTATCATCAAACGTATCTTTAAACGAGCACTGACGAGACAGGAAAATTTTGACGCATGGTCGTTAGCTTTGTGTATCTGCTCTTTAAAAAAACGAAAGATGAAAAAGGATGAAAAATGTTTCTGACTGGGTTGTGATTTTCCATTTCAAAAGACGAAATACATTATAATACATTATATCGATGATATGTGCTTTATGTTATGACTTTGTATACTCTAATAATCGTCGGATTCTCATCAGTCGTTTTTTTTTGTTGAAAATCGCTAATTCTAGGATAAAACCAACGAATATACATTGATATTTAGATTTGTAAACGTAGTACAATGGGTATTACAATGTTAATCCACATTGCATCGCGTTTAAATGTGAATTTGATTGATTAGTTAGAGTTTAACGTTAAGAGAGCAAAATTACATCTTTATCATGACGAAAACAAGTTAAAAAATTTAAACAAGTTATGAATAAAAGAAAAAAAGATGTAAAAGTGGAAGTTACAACTTGGCAACGAGTTGTGATTGCCCCTGGAAAAAAGGTAAAATGGGTAGAGTCAGGAAATGAATCTTTCTTTTGTCTTGCACGGTGAATGAAAGGATATGGAGTAAAGCACATAAGACAAAGTCTCTACAAATACATGGTAAAGGAACAACGCTTTTATTGTTGTTCTTCATTTTGAAATTACCATGCACTATTGACAAATATTTTGACTGCTTTTACCAGAGTAAGTCGTTTTTGGACTGAGAAAGTCTGAACAACGGTGAGATTGACTGAGCTTTGTTGATTCAACGCTTATAAGTCTTTTTCAACACTAGTTTTGACTGAAAATGTCTGATCAGAGTGAGCCAACCCACTTCAGTCACTCTCAGTCGCTACCTGTGTTGTTAAAGTCTGTTGAGTGTTGAGCCAACAATGGTCAGTCATTCTCAACACTACTGCGTTGTGAATGACTGATTTTTGTTGAGAATGACTTTCCAGTGTTGAGTCAACGTTGACCAGTCATTCTAAACGCTACCTGTGTTGTAAAAGACTGACCTGTGTTGAAAATGACTGAACAGCGTTTCCTCAACGTTGGACAGACATTTTCAACACGGGTCAGTCTTTTACAGCACAGGCGGGGTTGAGATCGACTGATCAGAGTTGATTCAACACTTGACAGACATTCTCAACAGATATCAGACTTATACAACATAATTAGTGTTGAGAATGACTGATCGGAGTTGACTCGACGCTGGACAGACTTTTACAAGAGAGACCAGTTAAAAGTAAAGATTTTTATTTTTTTTTTGATTGATTTATTCCTGTGTTTTATGAAATATTTCATTCTATTTATATTTTAGTTATTTATCTAAGTAATTTTATTTATATTTTTATGTTTTATTTATTTTTATTTACATGTTCAATTTATCGATTATTTGATTTCATTCATATATTCAATTAATTTATTTATTCATTATTTTGTAGAGAAATCGTCACTTTCCTGTCTTAATCTGATTATTCATTCAGTTATCTATTTTTTTATATAATATTTTTATTAAAAGAAAGGGTTTACCAGAGACAAATCTCTGGGTTTAGTAAAACCGAACAGCTGGCATGTGCTGAAAAGGGGAGGTAACTGAGAAACATCATCATTCGTGTATGAAATTCGATCTTTTTCAATCGAACTGTTTAACGCATAAATGAAGTGAACACGATTGATGAAAAAAAATATTGAGTTATTTTAACGCAAATGAAAAGTTATTATTAAATAAAATATCCACTAACGATTAAGGTGGATTTGTGTTTAAACTGATTTTATATGTTTTATATTTGTGGTACATATGTATATTGTTACGGTGTTACACATTAGAAATAGGAAGACGATACTGGTAGAATGATTCAAGTTCTACCCATTTAACAAAATGTAATAAACAAGTGGTCAAGACATCACCTGTCACCTTGACCAGGTGATAATTAGCCCGAGGGTGTCATAAATCATTGTTGCAGTCAGCTGTTAAGATGTGTTTTAAATTATTGTGTTTTCGTGATTTTAAAACAAAATACAAATATTATAAATAAATAAATTATATGATTGAAAAGATGAAATTTCAAATCATGATATATTTTTCTTTAAATTTAGTTGAAAATTTAGCCGTAAAATACAAAGTGAAAATTTAAGTTTTTTGAACTGTCTCCAAAATTTGTATCTAAAATTGCATGAGTGTGGTCATACCAGTAAGAATTTGAAATAGCATATTTTTTATATGTATATGTATGCATCATCAGACATACGTAAGTCACTCGTTGTGCATCAGTTGACAAAAAATAATAAAATAAATAATAAAAATCAAATTTTGAATAGATTTATTCAAAGAATTTTTCTTTCAAAACAACGAAAAGAACACCTTCATTCACTTACTTTAAGGAAATGGATACAAATCCTTGCTCAGTCTAATGTAATGTGTATCATGACAGTAAAAAATGCATAGTATAGCAGTTTTGACGAACACCCAATCCAAAATTAAATATAATTTCAAAAATTTAATTATTACAGCTTTTAAGTAAAAATTGACAGATGATTTTTAAACAGGACAGGGACTATATTTTACTTAAAGTAAGTCCCTGAACAGAATAAAAACAGACCACGCCATTTTCCGGCTGTCTCCATATTAGAAAAAAAATGAGATTTGTCAGTTTTCAATTAGAAGTAATTTAATCAATTTCTTAAGTGTTAGAAAATACAAGTACATCGTTTCTAAACTTTTTGAAAAGGCAAATCATTTTTAGATTCCCATATAGTTTTCTTTTAAATAATCGTGAAATGAAGCTACCATTCACAATAACACAAGGGTTATATAGGAGAAAATACATCAATCATGCATTTTTGAATAAGCAGAGAGCCAATAAGTTTTAGAAAGTGATATGAAATTTGATATTTTGACGACCCCTATGCATTTTATATTGAAAATTCGTGTACATGTAGCTTATTTGGTCACGTGAATTTTCGGATGTCCCCATTTTCTTGGTATGATATACGTATAACCCTGTTACAAGCTAATGCAGGACTTTCGAGTGAAATGTTGGTGACTGAGAAACTTCTTTCATTACACAAAAAATCAAAACATTCAGCCAACATGAGCAACATGAGGACAAATTAATTAACTTATCACTGATGATTAAAAAGTTATTTTTATTTTATTTGGTTCCCTCAAGGCCCTTTGGCGGATCCAGAGGGGGTACTGGGTGTTGGAACCCCCTTTTTTCTGGACGATCATGTTTTTATTAATTTCTACCCTGATGTTTTAACAAAAAATACCCCCAAACAATTTCCTTTCGTTTCCAACTGGAACCCCTTTTCTAATTGCCTGGATCCTGAGGCCACTAATTGTGTTTCTCCAACTAAGCAGTCATTTTGCAAATGTTACGATAAATTTCAAGTTAATTATTTGTTTGTTTCCATTATGAGGTATGTGAGAACAAGGATGTAAATATACGTCCTTAGTGAGAACCAATTTTTTCAATGTGTAGGAACAGTTCTGAGTCTTTGGATTAAGTGTATTGTTTATAGTTTATCGATGTTTTCAATTACCATTTCTTGAAAATTTGTCTTGCAATAAAATTGTCTCTTGTGTATACAATTTGATATTCAACCAGCGGAACCAGTCTTCAGAAAAAAAGGTGTTCCGATGAGGTTCAAGACATTTCTTTTTTTGCCAAGTTTCTTGTCAAAATTCCGCACGGAATTTAATAAAAAAAAGAAATAATGAAAAAAAGGTTTTGGGATGCAGCCATTTGATATTCGGAGGAGCTTGGGGATTTGAAAAAGTAAAGTTATTTATTTTCATATTTATCTCGGCAAAATTACTTATTTTTGCCAAATTTCAGGCCAAATAATTTTTTTTTATATTTTGCGAAAAAACATTTCTGTTCAAAACAAAATAAAAAGTCGAATTTACATAACTACCTGTTAAGTTTCAGCGTACACCCGTAGGCATGACATGGCTGTATATTGTATATGCAATATGCAGCATATGAGTAACCTGTGTAATGTTACATTGATGCATGGAATTTGCCAACTGCAAACCGACAACAATAAGTTACCGTGGAAACTCAAAAATATTATTTAAATCAAGATTTGGACATTCAGATTAAATTAACAAAGAGAAAATAATTCTGAAAAAAGGAAAATATCAAAAAAGTTTATGGAAAAATATTATAAATGAAAGAAAAAGAAATAAAAAAAAATCGGTACTTCAACCTTTTAATACAGTTATTGTATATTTGATACCCATTGAAAACACGATCCTTGTTAACATTTTGAGTATTGTCCATTGTATCAGAAGCTCCATAGAACAAACTGGACATACAGTCACAACATTTACTATCAACCCCAAAACGTTAATTAAAACAGAAAAAATGCATTTCTCACAAACTTATCTGCATCAGCAAAAATTAGCTGTACGAATTTAAAAAATTAGGGGTGAAAGATGTAGATGTGTTGATTTCAGCAATCCTGGATACGACTGAGCTTACGATCATTTTCGGGATATTTGCCTTTATCTGGGACTAATAATGTAATATTAGTCCCAGCCTTTATGTACATTATTTTTTGTGGGTTTGCTTGGAGATTGAAAGAGTCGGTTTTTATACGCTCTACAATTCCTATGTATCTTGTTTTATACTAGTATCCACCTAAGACTTTTAAAATTTACTTGACTTGTCTTGAATCTTTCTGGTCGAGTTAAACAAAATTTGGTGTTTACTTCTTTCCTTTTTATCTGTTGAGAACCCAGGGATATTGATTGAGGAAATTTCGACCGCACATCAAGGACGTAATATTCGTCCTTGCGCACACTAAAGTTTAGTTCTTTATTCGTTTAATTTTTTACAAATTTCATTTTTGCAATTTGGCAGTTTTTTGTCAACTTATGTCTATTCATTTAACATATGAGTTTCAGTTTTCGTAGAATATGGAGTTTTCATGTGAAAGCTGGAAGGAATGTCTAGTACCAGTAAAGGAGGAAGTTTCTACCACCAGTCAACTCACTATACTTCTTAATGCCAAAATTCCCACAATTTTTTTCGCCTTTCTCCATCCCCTTTTCCGCAATATTCCGTTGTACTAGAACCTTCTACCGAAGAGAGGGTGTAACTGCATCAATGTCCGTTAAAAATATAAGTGGATACATATCTATGAATAATGCAGAGCTTCCGAGTTAACCGACACAACTCTCTGCTTACATCAAAACTGTCCGTGTAAAGGGTAAACACCATATGATGAGCAAATGTATGAACCTAACAAGAATACCTTCTGGTACCAGATTCCCTCTTAGATAGTACATGTATATAGAAATATAGAGGCGTCTCGTGAAAGATATGCAATAAAAACGATCATGCATTCTTTGAAATGTTCACTTATTCTACATAAAAAGGTATGGTCACTTTTCCTTGTATTTATTTCATTCAGCATATCAATTTTGTGAATGCATCAAATCTTCTCCAAACGGTTTAAACAGGTTATTTTATATACAACATCTTTACCAAATCAATTCAATTGCATTTTCAAACGTGTAATGTAGATAACGATTCATCATTGGATGAAAGTTTTGAAGATTTTGACAATTTTTGTAGGGTTTTGTTAAAATTCGCTGCATAGCATTCAAGAACCAAACTAAACTAATTGCTACTTTGAAGGGTAAACTTTTATATACTTTTAAATAGCTTAAATGGACACAAAGGGCCACTTGCAGCAATGTTCGATTGCTAAAGGACCGACCATTTAACTTGAAGGGGGGCTATGGATTTTTTCTAAAAAAAATATTTTGGAGCTGATTTTATGTGAAAACATATTATGGCTGCTAAAATGGTGAAAAAAAAAAATTCTGAAGGAGGCTTTTTGCCCCCAAAAAATAATGTTAATTTTGAAAAAAAAATATTTTGTTGATACACGTGAAAAAATAAACAAATTTAAAAAAAAATTCTATCCAGAAAAAACCATACCCCCCCCCCTTTTTCAGGTTAAATGGTCGGTCCCTAATATGCCAGAAAACATACAAGTGTGATGAAATATATATTGATGAAATAATTCTAGAAAGTACACCTTACACGATTTTCGACAACATTGCTAATTTTGAAAATAGCCCAATATGTGAACAAAGTTCACGGCTAAATGGCCATACCTTTTTCTCCTTCTTTCAGTGTAATTGTCATAAAAATCAAATTAAGTTTGGTAGACACGTCAAAATTGATTCTAAAATTTCAAATATTTTCTAATTATGGCATTGTATGCAACGCAATATCTGCTGTAAAGTACGCCTTATTTGGTGCTTAATAAACTTAAAAATGTCTAATTTGCGCAACTAAATGTACACCTACGTGTGTGCACCAAATCTATTCGTGAGCGCATGGTCGGTGCAATTCTTTTCACCTTTTTCGTCAAAATCGATTTGATAGGGCAATATGACGACAGCTTCAGTGTCAATTTAAAATGCCTTTTCTTTGATTTGTCAAAGTACAGGATCTTTTCCCACAAATTTTACTTTTTGATCACTCATATTTTATTTCCCTCTAAAACCTATTTTATTTGAAAACTTGCAAATTCCAAATATATAAAAAAAAAAATGGTAAAACCTAAAGAGTATCTCCATCATGGATAGCTCCGGTCGGATCAGTATCGGGATACCTGTGTTACTTTATGTGCAGTCCTTTGTGCTATATTTTGTATTTTGTACTAAAAGGAGGCATATTTTAGACTGTGTTCGGCGATTTCCATGGTCAACACTTGATTATTTCCGATATAGATAATCGTTTTATAAATTCAATACTGAAACGTTTGAATGTTCATTTATAAGATTCATAAAATTCTCTAATAAGTCTTCGAACAACAAAAAGCCAACAAATATTCCTACTATGTCGAAGAAACAAGCTATAATTTAATAATTTATTAACAAATATGTGTATTATTCCATACTAAAAAAATCTTACAAAAGAAAAATACATGGCCAAACAGTTTGATTTAAATTGTTTAGTATTGCTCTGACATTATAAAAGTATGTTTCTTTGGACTGTTTATTATTTAATTTCTTTATATTTGTTTGTCTTGACATTTATGAGGGGCGGACAGGGATGTCTTTCTCCTTTCACCCGTCCCTTGCTCCTTTCTCCTGCCTTTGTCTCCTTTCTTTTGGTCTCCCCTTCACTTTCTCTTCTGACTTTCTCGCCCCTTTTCTCCTTTCTTTCGCAACGTCAAGGCTCCCAGTCTCCCTTAACTCTTCCTACGCCACATTTATAGACCTTTATAGAATCAGAGACATATGTCTCTGACAGAATTAACTATATTTTAAATACAGATGCATAAACCACGACATGGCACTCTCTCTTTTACTCCTTCAATACAAGTACATGTTCAATTGAAATGTAAATTATCTCGCACCTAATTGACAATATCACTTCCTAAAAAATCGGTAATTGCTTTGTTTCCTCTAAAATATTTTCGGAAAAGGCTGTCCCAACTGCTCGACCCTATCTCCCCTTGATTCGTCAATGAAATATATCAATTCTTACCCACCATCGCCGCTTCTAATTATCTTATTTTATGTTTTTTTTCTTTTCTTTTTTTTTTTTTTGGGGGGGGGGGGGTCAGAACAGTTACAATATTGTTTGCTTGCTATCAGAGACATAGCTACCACAACATAGCTCACACCTTTATTTCAAGGCTTTGATTTTGAAATTGGGCATTTGACATAAATGGAAATACTTCATATTGCAGTAATAAATTGAGGAGGCATTATATTAGTATTTATTTGAGTGTAAAATAAAATTAATGCCTGATGCCGAACTAACTTAAAAACTTTAAAAAGAATACGTTAAAGACCTTACCTTTCAATGCGTCCTTATATATGGCAACATAATTGACAGCCAGGTGGGGTTTAATTTATTGATCTTCTATGAATGTTATTAATGATGAAATTAAATGACTTTGTACAATGTATACAAAAACTAACAGTTCGAGAAGACCGCCAAACGATACTTATGTGCATCGATTTTACATAGGTCATGTCACAATCTAAACCAACATTAAGGGTTCTTGGTGGATACTCATAACAGCCTAGAAAATTTAGTCCTCTTTTTAATGGAATATACTCTGATAAATATTTCTTCTATAGAGTCTATTAAACGGTGGATCTAGCCATTATAAAAAGGGATATCGGTTATTTTTTTCTTTCTTTGTCAATATGTGTCTAATTTCTGCACGATTTTTTTCTAGAAAAGGAGAGGTTCAAAATCGTGGATGGCCTCTGTATCCACAATACTATTGTTGCCTTGAAGTTCAATATTAACAAAAATAAAATCGAACAATCGACAATTATTCTGTAACGGTAGGCGAAATCGGAAATTTGTAGTACCGCATACACAGCGAAGCAACAAACATTTATAGTGATATTAATTATATATCGCAACATGTAAAGGCTAAATGTAAAAGGTAAAATTCTTTTGGAGTGATATCACATTCACTATAGTGAAACTAAAAATATGTAAAAAAAAATTTTGAATATGCAAAGTGGAACTAATGTGTCCAGATTTTACAGTATTACAAGCAATCAAAGTAATGAGCCCAGACATATTTTGCATATTTTGTTTTTCGTACGCATTGCTAGACTTTGGAATCAACAAGACATGCTCACGGTGATCAAGTTCAGCAACTGCTACAGACATATTCATTGAGGTTGTTGCCAGTGTTGATTTCTGATATTTGGTCCGAAATGCGGAAACCTCTCTTTTTCCGTTTCATAACATGTAAAATATTTTACCCATAAACGACAACTTTTCATGTTATATTCTACCTTCACAGATTTTGGATAGAATTTCAAGAAGTTTACATTACCCCTTCACATGATTTTCAAGACATAAATTTCTATACAAAGCTTATGAAAAACCTAGAAGTGGACATACCCTCCGAATTTTCAATTGCCTGTATCTCCAAATCAAGCGCATATCATGCGCCGCACAAACATATTATTTTTTAGCTCACCTGGCCTAAAAGGCCATGTGAGCTTTTGCCATCGCTATGCGTCCGTCGTCCGTCGTCCGTCCGTCTGTCTGTCTGTCAACAATTTCAAAAATCTTCTCCTCTGAAACCACTGGGCCAAATGTAACCAAACTTTGCCTGAATCATCACCAGAGTATGGCTTCTCAAAATTGTGTTCGATTAGGCGGTAGGTCAAACAACATGGCCGCCGTTGCTAAATATAGAACATAAGGGTAAATTGCAGTTTTTGGCCAATAACTCGAAAACCGTTACAGATATCAAAAATCTGACAGAGGTAAAAGTGATCAACATAGCAAGATCTACCTGCACTGCAATTTTGAAGAAAATCCGAAAACCCGTCTTGGAGTTATTGCCCTTTTTCCGTAAAATTTTTAAAATTTGTGCATTTATTATTTTTTATTTCAAAAAGTATAACAGATAGAGGTCAAGAGTAAATTGCAAAAATGTTCAGCATATCAAGATCTACCCACCCTGAAATTTTGAAGAAAATGCATAAACCCTTGTAGGAGTTATTGCCCTTTTTTCACCGAATTTTTTAAATTTTCGTATTTTTCATCTATTATTTCCAAAACTATAGAAGATGAAGGTTAAGTGTAAATTGATGAAATGTTTGCCATGCTCTTGCGACTTCAAAACTGATGTTGAAAATTGTTCCTTGACCGCCATTT
>MJUU01056144.1:9962-24524 GCA_002080025.1 Modiolus philippinarum
TATTTGTAGACATTTTGACCTTGACCTTGCCCATAGGGCAATTTAAAAAAAGAAACTTGAACCTTGCCTATAGACATAATGATAGAAGGTAGCTTCTAATGGTAGTGTGTCTATATTTTGGTATGTTACAGTTAGAGCTTTCTGTTGGTACCATATTTGTAGACATTGTGATCTTCGATCACCTTGCCCCGAGTGCAATTTAAAAAAAAAACTTAAACCTTGCTTCTAGAAAGTATAGGCTTTTAATGGTAGGGTGTTCATATTTGGTATGTTACTTCCTTATGATGACAGCTTTCTAGCGGTACTACTAGTATATTTGTAGACATTTTGACCTTGACCTTGCCTTTAGAAGGAAGGCTTTTAGTGGTAGGGTGTTTATATTTGGTATATTACTTTATTACAATGAGAGCTTTCTGTTGGTACTATATTTGTAGACATTATGACCTTGACATTGCTCTGAGGGCATTTTTTAAAAAAGATTAACTTTGCTTCTGGAAGGTAGACATCTATTGGTAGGATGTTTATACTTGGTATGTGACTTTGTTATGACGAATCTCATTCTGGCATGGGGGCACCATATTATTAGACATTTTGACCTTGACCTTTCTCTGAGGGCAATTGTTTAAACAGTCTTTAACTCTGCTTATAGAACTTATTCTCTTAGTGATATACTACATCTTATGGTGGCTTTGAGTTGTTATTACTCCCGTTTGGGTCGTTGTCTCTTTGACACATTCCCCGTTTCCCTTCTTTTTGTCATACAATGGTATGGTGCTGTCGTTGTCGTCGTCATTGTTGTCGTCGTCGTTGTCGTCGTTGTCTGTAGACACTTTTGTTTTTGGTCAATAACTTTAGTTTCAGTTGACCAATCCTTATGAAATTTTAACACAATGTTCCTTGGCACAAAAGGAAGGCTTGGCATAGTTTTGGTCATTGTGGCCCCACCTGTTTTTAAGAAAGGGGCCAAAAAGGGTTGAATTTGATGTTTTCATATATTCTACTGTAGAATCTTTAATATTTATCGGATTTTGATGGGGTTTCTTTCAGTGTCCTCATGAGGAAATTTCCAATCAATAGTATGGCAACGGATTTCACGTGGCATGCACCGTTCATGAGATAAATGGGGCCCAAAGGGGGCAAAATTCAAAAATTTTAATTTTTTATTATTAGTCCGATTTGATGCAGTTTTTTGCACTGGATTCCTTATGAAAAATTAACATAGCACTGCACCATTAGATTTTTGATAACTTGTTTCTTTTCCAACCTATAAGGGGCCCAACGGGGCAAAAATTGCAAACATGCAGAATACCTAAAATTTTTATTTTTCATCCGATTTCAATGGGATTTTTTTTTTAGATTCCTTACATTTTAGGCTTTCAGTAGTATGTCAACGGATTTTGTGTAGCTCTGACCGTTTCCGAGCTATTAGGGGTCAAAGGGACCAAAGTTGCAATTTTTAGAAATATGTAAAATCTTTATTTTACATCAGATTTTGATGGGATTTTTTTCTTTTGATTCCTCTCAATGTAAGCTGTCAGAAGTATGTCAACGGATTTGATGTAGCTCTTACCATTTCCGAGCTATAAGGGGTCAAAGTTGCAATTATTAGAAATATGTGAAGTCTTTATTTTTCGTTAGATTTTGATGGGATTTTTATGTTTAGATTGTTCTCATTGTAAGCTTTCAGTGATATGGCAGTATATTTTGCGTTGATCTTTGGTTTCCAAGCTATAATGGGTCAAAGGGGCCAAATTGCAATATTTCAAAATATGTGAAATCTTTATTTTTCATTGGACTTCAACCTGAGTTTTTTCTTTGGATTTCACTTGATGGTAGTCAACATAATTTCTTAGCTCTTACAATATCCTAGTAATAAGGGATTTAATTTTCACTAGTTTGTGTCCAGTAATTAATGTGTCAAGGTCCTCATTGTGTCCAGCAAATTACTGTGTCCGCATTCATTTTAGTTTACACTTGTTCAAATTTCAGTGGTCGACATGCTGCAGTCGTATCATGCTGCGCTCGGCGTAGCCCTTTATTTCTAAATGAGATAGAGGAGTAATATTTTGTCAGTGGTTATGTCTCGAATAATCACGAGGTACTTGGTATTAGAAATAGGTCTCTTTTTACCTACATTTCATGCATGAGTGACTCGGGTTAAAGATTGTCTTAAAGTCCAGCAGCCCTTTCCACAAAAAATGTGCAATAAATTTAAATCTCAAGTCATTATGAAATGTCAAAGACTTACGACTAATTTTTATGGTACAATTTTTTTGTGTGAAAAGGGCTGCAGATTAGAAGTACTAGAACGTAATTAACATGTAGAGGAATAATATTTTTGAAATGTTTGATGAGCTAGATTATGGCTTTATTGGAAGTAAACATTCACAAAATCCAAGTATTATAATATTATTGCTAATCAACCACTGTTACATAAAACCACCTTGTTCTATCAAGATCAGAATCCTTATCATGACAAGTATTGCAAAAAACTAAGTATTTTTAGAGAAGTGTATCTAACTAAAGAAAACATCCGTTCATGTTCTAGAGTACACATTTATCATTGACAATTAACAAGGAGTGGGATGCCAAATCATAAGGGTTCTACAGTAAACTAAGCTAGATCAGCTACCCGAAATCACCTTAAGTATGTACAGTAAAACCTGTCTATAAAAATTTAACTCTCATCAGAACCCATTTTTTTTAAAACCCCTAGGAATTTAAAATATTTTCCAACCTAAGGGGGACCCGGGACCCCCTCTAAATCTGCCACTGACTTGCATGACCCCCCCCCCCCCCCCNTTTGAATATGCTTTTAAAAGACAATTTAAACAAGGATTTTAGGAAATCAGGTTTGCAGATCATACATATCAAAGTTGTTATGGCTTGTTGAACTGAAAAGGGGTCTATTTAGTGCCTTTACTTGTTCTATGAGCTTACTGCACAATGAAAGTTCAAAAGTTCCCTTTTTGGAGCCTCTGATGAAGACAATGCACTGATCAGACAATAACATACCCCTTTGCGTGGCCTCTGAGGAAGATAAGTTTCCTCATTACATAGACATATGTAAGTAATTTCTTTTACAGTCTGTGGAGAGATTCTTATTATTGTTTATGAATGAACTATGTAGGTCAAGGACAAAGGTTTAGTACATTGAACCTTTGATACATATCAATGGGTAATTGTGATTTAATCACAAATAGTGATCAAGTGGTCTGTCTGTATTTTGCCCATTTACACAAAATGTTTTCCATGTAACCCTGAGGTTGTATGCCCTTTTTTGTACCATGATCCTATGGTCAATGAAAAATGACATCATGGTACAAATTATAATATGGGATATGCATCAGGTGAATGTTTGATTTTTTGGGAGGGGGGATGGGGTGGGGGGTGTCTGTGTCTGTCATTCTGTCTCATAATTAAGATGGCTGCCAGTGGGAATTGTGCTTTAAATGAGGAGATGAAGGTTTGGCCAAACTTGGTCAAAATTGTCCTTTGATATATAGTCCCCTTGATAGGTATCTGCATGCCTTGTGGCCAGCTGGGTGGGGAACAATATTTGGTTTAACATTAAATTATATGGTAAACTCATTCAAAGAGCTTCTAAAAAAACTACAAGCTTATTCGGAACGAAACTAAGTCAAAATGGTCCATAGATGGTCCTTTCCAAACAGTGTATCTGGAAGGGCAATACCTTATCCAAAGTGGGGGCTAGCAGGAAAAATAGTTTAACATAGGACCCTATATCACATTTAAAGATCTTATTCTCAGTACCAGTTCATTTAGAATGTTTTTAAGTCAAAGTGGTTCTTATATATATGGTCCCTTCCCTAAAAAATATATGGCAGGCCTGTGTCTTATCCAAGATTGCTGCCAACACAAAACACAGTGTAACATTGGACCCTTTTGGATAACCCATTCAAAGATTTTCGCAGCAACTGTCATTTTAGTGAGAAGCAAACTTAGTCACAAATGTCCTTAAATTGTTACCTCCAAAATTGTGTCCAACAGGTCTGTACCTCAACCAAGAGGGCCACCAGCAGGGAACATATATTGGACCTTATTTATAGAACATACAATCAAGATCACTGAAACTGCAAGTCCAAATACAACCAAACTTTGTTGCAATATTCTTGAGGTGGTCCCTTCCAAAAATGGTATTATGCAAGTTTGTACCTCATCCAAGATGGCTATCAGTGGGGAACATTGTTTAACATTGGACCAAATGGAAACACATAGGAAAAATTTGTTCTCTGAAACCACACTTACAATTGGAACCAATCTTGATCACAGTAGTCCTCAGGTGGATCATTCAAATATGTGTCTGGCAGGTTTGCATCCCATCTAATGTGACCACCAGAGTGGGATCATAGATTGCATAGGACCTTATTGGAAATTATCGATTGAATATCTCTGATACTACTGTAAGCCTTGGTTTTGGAGAAAAATACAGGCTATTGACAGCCTCTTGTTATACCCCCCTGTAAATGAAGTTTAGGGGGTACAAAGGAATCACCCTGTCTGTCTGCCCATCTGTTTGTCAACACTTCTTGTATGCACAACTCTTCTTAAACTACTGGAAGGATTTTGATAAAACTATACACAAAGGAAGGACACTACATGGACATGTCCATGTAGGAATTTAATTATTGTCTGAAACTAGGAAGGGGAGATAATTGGACTGTTACTTTTCATTGATTTTAACTGCACAGATTACCTCCCAAGTGCAACTCCTCCTAAATCACTTGGTGGATTTAATGAAACTTTACACAAAGGAAAGACACTATATAAAGATGTGCACCAAGGAATATGATTATTGTTTGAAACCAGGGACGTGAGATTAATGTAATTTGACTTTGAGTTTTCATTGATTCCTTCTGCACAGCTTACCTAGGAAGTGCAAAATCTCTTAAACCACATGAAGGATTTTGATGAAACTTTACAAAAAGGATTTTAATGAAACTTTACTTAAAGGAAGGACACTTATGGAGATGTGCATGAAGGAATGATATTATTGTCTGAAACTAAAAAGGGGAGATAATTTGACTTTTAAATTAGACAAAGTAAGAATGTTAGTGTAGCTGTTGTACATGGAGAACAAGAAATAAAAATATGAAGTTAAATTGAATCTAAAATATATAAACAAGAAAAGCCCAAATTTTCGGAGTTAACTCCTTTTGTGAGAGTGAAAAGAGAACAGATGCATCAAGGTTGACCCAGACACGTCTCCAACCAAAACTAAACACCCTGTAATTGGAACTTCAAAGATATGACAAAAATATAGAGAAAAAAATATTTCTCCATTTACCACAGCTACGCTAGACTTTTCACTGCTTCCTTCTGCACAGAATACATCACCTGAGGGATTTTGATGAAACTTTACTTAAAGGAAGGACACTATATGAAGATGAGCATGAAGGAATTAAATAAATGAAGTGATAGTGTTTGACTTTGACTCTTTTGATTCCTTCTGCAGTAATTTTTTCAATTTATTCAATTTTTCAAAGAAAGAATTCATAGGGCGGATACTATGAAATAAAGAGCTTTGTGAGGGAGAAAGTGTTGTAACCAAACATGATTATGTAAAATGTCAAAGCTCAGCAAAAAAAAAAAGGTGAATTTTATTTTTGTCTGCTTTCAACAGAATATTTTCATTGGAACCCTTTTTGGGCTTTCTGAATATTCTATCATGTATCTGGTTCCATTATAATAAGGTGACACTCAGCTATATTGAATTTCAGCTTTATCATATATATCAAATTTTTCTCTGCAATGGTAAACATATGTTAAGATGGCATTTTTCTGCCCTTAACCAGAGACATTTAATGTGTTTTATATGTCTCTGCCTTAACGATGTAAACTACTATGCACATAGATGTTTTATCCATTTCTTTCTGTCATTTTAGAGTCGTTGAAGTAAACGATGTAAACGCAAAATAATCGTGTATAGCTAGTTGTTGAATCAGTGGCGGATACTTTCTGCTAAGGGGGCCCCAACCCAAAATTTTTAAAATAAGGAGGGGCCCAGAACCCAATTTTTTAAAAACCCCTAGAAATTTTAAATATTTTTCAACCTTGGAGGGGAGGCTGGGCCCATCCCCCCTAAATCTGCCACTGTGAATGTTCTAGATTTCTTTCTGTATCTGTCTTTTAATTTACTAAAAGAGGTGATCACCTAGTATGTGTACAACTATTTTTATCTCTTAACTACAGGTCATAGAAGGATTTGATTCTGCCAGTTTAATGTTTACTAAACCAAGCTCATTGTTGACAAAATTACTGGCAGAAAGAAATGCACTGATATTGTGGTGTGCATTTTCAGGCCTGTCTAAACATACATCCTGTTTTCAAACTTTCAATTTTACAATTTTGACACTGTCCCGGCACCTGAATCAGTTTTCAGGGGCTCTGGCTACAGAGCTGCCGGGCTTGTCCCCAGATTGTTGATATAGGGGAATTCCCTGTCTTTGCTGGGTAGTCAGGTCATAATATGGAAAGCCTGCTTAATACTGCGAACCATAATTGTAGCCAAACTGTACAGAGAAACGCCATGCTCCATGCAGTATAAAGACCCCTTCTATATTTCTCTAAAGAGAGCAGACGCATTGGGTGTCGTATAGAAGGCTAAATTTCTTGCCCCTTCCCATGTCTCCTCTTCCAGTGACAGTCAAAAGTCGTTGCCCCGGTTGTCCCTTCCTCCTTTCTTTCTTCTTTTACTTACAATTTTAATACGACCGCAAAAATTTTGCGGTCGTATTATGGTATGGCGTCGGCGTCGGCGTCTGTGGACAGCATAACTTTAGTTCTAGTGAACGGATTGTTATCAAATTTTAGTATGATGTTTGTTGGCACAAGCTTAAGCCCGGGTTTTAANGGCTAAATTTCTTGCCCCTTCCCATGTCTCCTCTTCCAGTGACAGTCAAAAGTCGTTGCCCCGGTTGTCCCTTCCTCCTTTCTTTCTTCTTTTACTTACAATTTTTTTGAATTGATTAACTTGATCTCGGCCTGATATAGCTGAAATATTGCTCATTGGATGTTAAACTCTAACTAATCAATCAATCAATTGACACTGTCATTATAATAGAATATCATTGAATTTTTTTCTTGCCCACAAATTTGTATTAACATACCATAATATTGAATACCAGTACCTGACATCTCAAGATATCATGTAAATATCACATTTCATTGAAGCTTTTGTAGTTCAATCATTTATTTTGGTATACTAGTAATTATACGACCGCAAAAATTTTTGCGGTCGTATATTGGTATGGTGCTGTCGTCGTCGTTGTCGTTGTCGTTGTCGTCGTCGTCTGTAGACACTTTAGTTTTTGGTCAATAACTTTAGTTCCAGTAGATCAATCCTTATGAAATTTTAACATACTAGTAATGTTCTTTGGTACAAAAGGAAGGCTTGGCTTAGTTTTGGTAATTGTGGCCCAACCCGTTTTAAAAAAAAGGGGCCAAAAGGGGTTAAATTGGGTGTTTTCACATGTTTGTCTGTAGAATCTTTATTATCAATCAGATTTTGATGGGGTTTCTTTCAGTGGGGTCAAAGGGGCCAAAATTGCAGTTTTTCTAAATATGTCAAATCTTTTATTTTTCATTGGATTTCGATGGGATTTTTTTCTTTGGATTCCTCTTGATCTAAGCTTTCAGAAGATGACAATGAATTTGGCGTGGCTCTTACCGTTTCCGAGCTATGAGGGGTCAAAGGGGCCAAAATTGCAATTTTTCTAAATATGTCTTAACTTTATTTTTCATCAGATTTGGATGGAATTTTTTTCTTTGAATTTCTATGGATGTAAAGTTTTAGTTGATAGTCTATATTTTGCATAGCTCTTATGAAGTGATCAAAAGGGTTGAATTTTTCCTTTTTTTGTTCCTAGCTAATAACTGTGTCAAGCTTCTTTTTGTGTCCATCGAATTATTGTGTCAAGCTCTTTACTGTGTCCACAGTCACTTTAAAATACTTTTGTTGAAATTTCAGTGGTCGACATGCTGCGGTCGTATCATGCTGCGCTCGGCGTAGCCCTTTATTTTTATAATTGTAGTTTTAAAGACACCAAGGTTAAATTCAGTCTTTATGCAAGTAAAATAATATATCTTTATTTGCAAATTCAATAATAGTACTTAAATTAAAGGAAGACTATATAATTGCACCCCTTGACATGAAAAAATTTTTACTTCCTGTTTAAATCATTGATTCCATGAAAATACAACTGTAGTTCAGAGAATTTTACCCAGGAATAAAATTTGATAATATTCTGAGTTTAATTGTAAAAATTTCATTGAATTGGTTTTAAAAAATGTTGTTTTCATATGACACAATATTAAAATATCTTTGTGTACCAGTACTTTATATTCCTCTTTTCTGTCAATGATTTGTTTCGTATCAAGTTTGCATGGGTATTTTTATACCCCGCCACACAAAGTGGCAAGGTATTATGTGATACCCTCAGTTGTGTGTCCGTCCGTCTGTCTGTCCATCTGTGCCCGAAGGTTTCCAACTGATAACTTGTGAATGAAATAACACAAGGTCTTCAAACTTATAACTTGCGAATGAAATAACACAAGGTCTTCAAACTTGGTATCCAAGTTGTTTACCACAAAACTCGGGCCAAGTTCGATTTTGGGTTCAGAGGTCCAAGGGGTTCTGGAGTAATGCCCCTTGAAACTTTGAAATTTTGCGAATTTTAGGGTTTCCGACTGATCCTGATCACATGTGAATGAAATAATATATTGTCTTCAAACTTGGTTTGTAACTTGTTTACCACAAAAGACAGACCAAGTTCGATATTTGGTTCAGAGGTCCACGGGGTTCTGGAGTTATACCCTTTAAAATTTTGCAAATTTTAGGGTTTCCGACTGATTACTTGTGAATGAATAACATACTGTCTTCTAATTTGGTATACACAGGCCAAGTATAATTTTGGCTTCAGAAGTTCTCAGGGATCTGGAGTTATGCCTATTTAAACTTTGAAATTTTGTGAAATGTGGCGGGATATCATGTAATGCAACATTGCTATTTTTATGTTATTAATGGCATGCAAGTTGTTTACCACAAAACTCAGGTCAAGTTCAATTTTTGGTTCAGTTTGCGAATTTTAGGGTTTCCGACTGGTAACTTAAGAATAAAATAACACAAAGTCTTCAAACTTGGTATGGAAGTTGTTTACCACAAAACTAAGGTAAAGTTAGATTTTGGGTTCAGAGGTTCAAGGGGTTCTGGAGTTATGCCCCTTGAAACTTTGAAATTTTGCGAATTGTAGGGTTTTGGAATGATAACTTGTGAACGAAATAACTCAAGTTCTTCAAACTTGGTGTGTAAGTTGCTTACCACAAACCTCAGGTCAAGATAGATTTTGGGTTCAGAGGTGCAAGGGGTTCTGAAGTTATGCCCCTTGAAACTTTGAAATTTTGCACATTTTAGGGTTTAATTTCATTCTCATAACTTGTGAATGAAATAACTGTCTTCAAACTTGGTGTGTAAATTGTTCACCATAAGACACAGGCTTAAGTATAACTTTGGGGTCAGTGGTACACATAGTTCTAGAGTTATGCCCTTTTAACGTAGAAATTTTGTGAAACGTGGTGGGGTATCATGTAATGCACCTTTACTATTTTTTCTAATGTACATTTAACCTAGATTCCAGTTTATATTATTTGTTTGCATTTTGGTACAAATAGTTGATAAAACATCCTTATATTCTTTCATTGATAATTTTAATTATTACAATGATTGCATTGTGTACTTAGGAAATTAAGAAAAAAAATTTTGGCAATAATTAATCACTTTGTTTTTTAATTAAGTTTCTGTCATACTTAGGGAGCAATTATTTGATATTTAGGGGAGGGGGGACAAGGAAGGAACATCTGATCCTTGATTTTTTTTCACGTAAATATTGAACCTTAGGGGAGGGGGGACAAGGAAGGAACATCTGATCCTTGATTTTTTTTTTCACGTAAATATTGAACCTGTCATCCTGTTTTTTTTTCAGCTTCCGTCTGTGCTGATAATTTTTTTAACCAAATTTCTGATCCTAGAAATTTTTTTAAGTGATTGGGGGCATTATCAGTTAACTATGTTTATACCCATTGGCATTCTGATTGTACCACCCTGAAGCTTTTCTGTGCAGCCTGGGGCGTAGCCGAAGGCTGTACAGTGGTGCTGAAGGGTGGTACAATCTCAATGCCTACGGGTAGAAACGTAGGTAACAGATTTATTCCTGGCTTGGCCTTTTTTAGCTCCGAAAAAGCATATGAGTGGATGTGAATCTTTACTTAATATTAACGTCATCTGTGTTTCGCATTTAAAATAATATGACATATATGCAGAAAATGCCCCATTTTCCAGGTTGAGGATGTTACCTAAGGTACCAACCTCAGACTTTGCCGTTTTTAGACGATTTGGTTTCGGTTTAGTGATTTCTTAAGGTAATTTCAGTTTTGGCGCAAGATACAACTAGCTAACGTCATAGAATAAGTGACGTTAACACAAAGGAATTCCATGGTACTGGCACTAGCAACGCTCTTTACAACAAGACGGGTGCATGAGTTTTGTACCAAAGGGCTCCCAACCAATCAGTAGCCGACATTTATTGCCAACCTGGGATAAATTGTTTTTGCCCTGTCTGTGTGTCTTTCTGTCTGTCCCAACTTTACCCTGGCTTATAACTTTTAAACCAGATGTGAAAGGATCTTTATATTTGGTATATGTATTGACCATGTGAAGCTGAACACTATCATGCAAATTTCATGAAGGTTAGGTCAAAGATCAAGGTCACAAGAGGTCAAAAGGTCAAAATCAAAATTTTTCTACAGCTCGTAAATTACAACTGCTAGAGACTTGATATTCAATATGTGAATAGATCTAACAAAGCTTAATATAAATCCATCAAAAAAATTTGTGTCAGGTCAAAGGTCAATGTCACCGAGTGTAAATTTGAAAACTTTAACAAAAACTTTAACATTGCCTATACTGTAAACGTGGTTATTTTCGCAGGGGTTAATTTTGCGAACTGTCATATCTGAACCTTTCGCGTGGGTGTAATATTCGCGATCTTCAAAATTTGATTGTAAAACGTTTGTTATCAAAAGTATTCACGAGGGGATTATATTCCTGTAAAATTGCCGAACGCAAAATAAGCGAAAATTTCCACATTTACAGTATCTTATCAATCAGATGTGATAGGACCTTCATATTTTGCCTGTATATTGGTCATATGAAACTTAACAGCATTATGTAAATTTCACTGAGGTCAGGTCAAAGGTCAAGGTCACAGAGGTCAAAAGGTAAAAATCTAAAATTTGCTATAGCTCATTTATTACAATTGCTAGAGGCTTGATATTCCATATATGAATAGATATAATGAAGCTAAGTACAAATCCACCAAAAAAATTTCAGCCAAGTCAAAGGTCAAGGTCACTGAGTGCAAATTTGAAAACTTTAACGTTGCCTATTTTTTCCAACCAGATGTGATAGGACCTTCATATTTGACTTGTATATTGGTTTTATGAAACTTAACAGCATTATGCAAATTTCACTTAGGTCATGGCAAAGGTCAAGGTCACAAGGTCAAGGTCACAGAGGTTTTAAAGGTCAAATTCTAGATTTTCCTGTAGCTCATTAATTACAATTGCTAGAGGCTTCATATTCTATATGTGAATAGATCTAATAGAGCTTAGTACAATTCCACCAAAAACATTTTGGTCAGGTTGAAGGTCAAGGTCACTGAGGGAAAATTTGAAAGCTTTAACATTGGCGATATCTTTTCAACCAGGTGTGATAGTACCTTCATATTTGGCCTGTGTTAATGCTGAACACCATTATGCAAATTTCATTAAGGTCAGGTGAAAGGTCAAGGTCACAGGTCAAAAGGTCAAATTCTAGATGTTGCTTTTAGTTGCAAGAGGCTTGATATTTTATATGTGAATAAATCTAATGGAGCTTAAGTACAATCATCTACTTAACTTTAATTTGTAGTGATGGCAATTTTAGCATTTATTTTGTATTGAAGACATGGCTGCTACATCTTGTTTAATTCCTTCCTAGCCCCCCCCCTAAAAACTGAAATGGTTGCTCCCATAATAAGATTAACAATTTTTTGTGCACCCCTAAATTTTCTAGCCACCCTGGGGTACTTAATGTGAGAAATATTATTATGCTCTTAGAACTCTCTAGGTTTGTATTACTAGTGAGCATTGGCTCATAGAAACCTTGTTTTGTTTCTGTTGCTATTGACAAAATAATGCATAGTCTCTTAGTCTCCAATCCCTGTTATGATAATTAGGGAATATTTTTGTGTAATTAAATAGATATAACATGCTGAGCAGGTTGCTTTGATTGTTGTAAAGGATTTAATATCTTTTTCATCACAACTGTTTTTTACATTGTCTTGATCTGCACAAACTTGTGTAAATGACAACCCTATAACTTAACTGGTTAGATCCAACACTCCAAAAACCTTCAAAGAGCCATTGGGGTTCCAGAAATAAGGGGTCTAGTTATTTTTTGTCAGTGTTTGTTAAATTTGTCCTCAATTGTAAACAAAATTTAAAATTTAAAATTTTACCAGAAAATGGAGGGGGGAGGGGGGGGGTCCAACCTCTGGAACCCCATCTTCTAATAATAACCAGTTTAAACCAAACTCTGCCTAAATCGGATTTAATATGAGGTAAATAAGTTTGTATCAACATTTATTCTGAATTTTATTTGAAAAAAATGAAAATAAGTTTGGTTATAATGGTCCTTCCATGGTCGCCTTTTAAATGGGGCAGATTCAAGATGGCCTCTGGCTGCTTTGAAACTACTGCCAATTCAAACTAAGCAATTGTCATTACTTATATTTCCTCTGAACCACAGGTCTACAACCCAACCAAGATGGCTAACAGTACACAAAGTATCATAACCCCTGCTTTATATAAGGATATTCTGTGATAATGGTGTCCTTCCAATTGGTCTGTGTGTCCATCAATCCTTCGGTTCGTCTGTCTTTCTGAAACACTTGTAGTTTCAGTATAATAAATGTAGACATGGTAGAATGCCTTTATGGATTTATATGAAATTTATACAGAGGAGTGAGACAACGTAAGACGCTTTATACTGATTTTGGACTCAGTAGGTCAAAGATCAAAGTAGCAAATACTTACAGAAAGCAAAAATTCAGTCCAAAATTCTGTTTCCTGTGCAAAACTTTTTGATTAGGTCAAAAGTCAAGGTCACAAATTGCAAAAGAAATTTAAAATTTTATCCAAAAATTGGTTTCTTTAGCACATGTACAGCACTTGATGGATTTGAATCAAACCTAGATAGATGAAATCATCAGTGATAAGGAAGACGCCAATTAATTTAGGGGTCAGTAGGTTAAAGGTCATCAGGATCATTTCACTGAATTTGCCATTGTGAACCAAACATAGTCATACTGGTTCTTTGATAATCCTTTCAAAATAATTATCATCACGTCCAGCCTCTCTCTATAGCTAGGTGCCTGTCTTGTATAATTCAGCTGGATTGAATAATTTAGAAATTTTACTATATGAAGCTAACTATATTATAAGGGGGGGGGGGGTGGTACATGTTCTCAGAATGCAAGTCTGAATCAAATTCAAAATCGAGTGACCCAAATGATTTCAGTGCTTCACTTTCTAATTTGTCCAATTATATTATTTGATTTGATTTAATTACAATTGGTTTATAAAGGCAGGTTTAATCAGGTTTATAAAGACTGATAAAGGTTAATACAGTGTCTAATCTTCAGATCATGCTTACCCTTCCTGAGCACCTGATGATACCTCAGTTTGTGTAGGGGTTCAACACTGCTAGTGCTTAGTTTTGTTTATTTATTTTGTCTTTGTAATGCTGTCCCAATTTGTGTTGGATATGAATTGCCATGATTTTGGAATTCCACCTTTTCATCATTTTTGCTTCAGTATTCGTTTGCTGAGGTATCAAAGAGCCCTATAAATAACATAATATTAACCTCATCATTATTTTATAGAAAAGCCTTACATAAACAGGATGTTACAATGGAATTTAAGATGTGTTTCATATGCCAGTCATTAAGAGTATCTGGAAGTTTTATCATCCCGTTTCCTGTTAGAAATACAAAAAATTCAGCAATTGTTAAAAGAATGTTGGTATTCAAACAAGAATCTTCCTCTTATCAGTACTAATTATTACAGGGAATGTCTCATTACCTATTGCATCATAAATAATGTACAGGGAGTATCTCAAATAAAAAAAAGATAATTAAAATATGTCCGTCATCATTACTGTCCTAATGAGGAGCGAAACCAATCCATCAGCATGGCGACATGTTTGGGATACAGGCTGTTTACCAATAGCAAAATTATTGCAAAACACAGATTCTTTATAAAAAACAGTTGATCCCAGACTATGGTTCCCAAATTAAGTCTGGACATACAAGAGGGCACCAGACAAGGATAGTTCCTATATGGAATTAAAAAAAAGTTGTTCAGCAAGTTTGCACCTCATCAAAGATGGCCTTCAGAATGAAACTTAGGGACCGACCATTTAACTTGAAAGGGGGGGGGGGGGGG
>MJUU01056144.1:24550-51866 GCA_002080025.1 Modiolus philippinarum
AAAAAAATATTTTGGATCTGATTTTATGTGAAAAAAATATTTTGGCTGCCAAGATGATGAAAAAAAATTTTCTGAATGAGGCTTTCTGCCCCAAAAAATAATGTTAATTTTGAAAAAAAATATTTTGTTGATACGCGTGCAAAAAATAAATAATTTGTTTCGTGCAAAGCGTGAAAAAAATTTTCTGCCCCCAAAAAAAAACCATAACCCCCCCCCTTCAGGTTAAATGGTCGGTCCCTTAGTTTAACATTGGACCCCTAATGTAAAGACATATTCAATGTTTTTCTTCTTTGAAACTTCATGGCCAATTGAGCCAAACTTGGTCACAATTGTCCTTTGTCGGTTCACTTTGAACGGTGCCTGGCAAGTCTGCATGATATACAAGATGGCCGCCAGCAGTGAATGTTGTTTAAATTAGACCATATGGAAAGCCTCTAAAGATTTTGTATCTGAAGACACAGAGCCAATTGGAAGCAAACTTGGTCAAAGAAGTCCTTATGTGATCTCCTTCAAAATTTGCTAGACAAGTCGGCACCTCATCCAAGAGGTTAACATTGGACCGTTTCGGAAAACACTTTCAAAGATCTGCTTCTGAAACTACTGGGCCAATTTGAACCAAACTTGGTGACAGTTGCAGTTAAGTTGGCTGCCTTTGAATAATGTATTGGACAAGTCCATATCACATTCAAGATGGCTGCCAGTGGGACATAGTTTAACATATGATTCTGTTGGAAAGCATTTAAAGGTCTTGTCTTCGGAACTTTGTCACAATGGTACTTAGTTTGTCCCTTTCTAAAATTGTTGACCAGTAGGTCTGCATCGTATCCAAAATGGCTGCAAGCGGAGAACATAGTTTAATTTTTAGCTTACCTCACGAAGTGAGGGAGGCTAATGTGATACCCTTAGCGTTGGCGTCCAGTTAGGAAGAATGGTTAAAGTCCATTGCTGCTTACTGACAAGTCTCACATCAACCATATTGGTGTGTATGTTGGCACTTGCATTTTGGGATTACAACAACAATGCAAGCTTCGGATGCTGTCTGTGACCTACATTTCATGCATGATTGAATTGATTAGGAAGAATGGTTTAAGTCCATTCCTGCTTACCTGACATATTGGTATGTATATGCTTTTTGAGATGACAACAACAATGCATGCTTTGGATGCTGTCTGTGACCTACATTTCACACATGAGCAACTTACTAGTACATGTAATTAGGAAAAAATGGTTAAAGTTCATTCCTGCTTACTGAAAGTCCCACATCAACCATATTGGTATGCATGATGCATTTTGGGATGACAGCTGCAGTGAATGCCTTGGATGCAGTCTGTGAACTGCATTTTATGCATGAATGAATCTGTTAAAAAGAATGATGATAGTCCATTCCTGTTTACTGACATGTTTAACGTGAGAAAATGCTGCACAATGAGATGAGCTTAGCAGGCTGTGGCTGCTTTCTATGTTTGAGGGTCTAGTGATATCCTTTAAAATGAAACCCTTTAAGAGGGTATGAATGCCCTTTATCATTAACTGTCAAACACCTCTTTTCAGCTATCGTTAACGTCAAATGGGTAAAAATTTTACCGTTTATTGTCAAAAATATATTAGCATGATTCGTGAAATTACTTGAATTTTGTACCGTTATCGTTATTTGAAGATAAAAAATATCATCATTCGTCAAAACAAATTTTTGTCGAAATATCTAGCATATTTATGGTGAAGGCATAAATATTACCGTTAACGTCATTTTACTTAATTTTTTACTGTTAACTGTCATCAGGACACCCCCATTCCTACCCTCCTTTAACATTGGAATTATTTGTACTGTTTATCTCAACTATTACTGAGATGGGCGTACAGGCTTTTGTGGGCATCTTGTTTTAAGTTAATGGTCCCTTTGTGTTAATTGTTTTGTAAAACCTTTAAACTAAAACTGATGCTGGAAATTCAAAAATGATTGCACTGACTTTATGTGAAGGCAAAAAAGTGCAGTTGTATTTACTTAATGGATACAACTGACATTTTAGCAATAATAGTATATTAATTGAATATCACAGAGAAAATGCACCTGGAGATTTATTTGATTTAAGAATTTTGAATATTTCCACATGAACACAGCACAGGTTTTGGGTAATGTACCATTGAGCTTAAGCTCTATGTTGATACTCTGACAGTTTTGTGATTGGTTATAAGCAAAAAACTCAGTTTTATCAGTTTTTTTAGCAGTCAGCATATTCTTATTTGGCTGTAAACATGCATTAACTCTGACTTCTGTTTTGACTGGATTTATCTCCCTTAGGTCAATTTAGAGTTGTTTGAGACAGATCATGATCAGTCCTATTCTGATTCAGGTTTCGAGATGGAATTTAAATGAAGGTGAAGCTAAAAATGAATTGTTCCTATCACTGCAGGGGCTTGACTGGTGACATTTATTGCTAAGTTTGGTGCTACGTGTGTATTCAATGTTCCTCAGAATGAGTGAGATTTTTATTTAGCTTATTTAATAACAATTTGTAATATGTTTTGAAATAGTCCTACATCTTCTTTAAAAAAAAAAAGCTTTGTGTTAAAACTTCAATGGACAGACTATTTCAATACATCGGCAAATGAACGAGGAAAGGGGAAATTCTAAAATCATAAATCCAAAATCACGGCAATTTACAGCAACACGAATTAAGACAGTAGTTGACAAAGACAAAACAAATAAACAAATAAGAACAAGAACATCATAAAACTAAAGCACTACTCAGCAGTGTGAACCCCTATAAAAACTGAGGTATCATCAGGTGCTCGGGAAGGGTAAGCATGATCTGCTCCATGTGTGGGATCTTTCACACTGCCAATTAAAAGTTTATCACAGTCGGTGTTAGTGAGTCCGGTAACAACCTCTGGATCTACCCAATTGCAAAGATATCTGTTCTCATTTGTGAAACAGAAACATTGTAACGGTCTGTCAAATCGTGGTGACGACCCTTAAACTTCTGTAGCGACAATTGCAACAGTGAATGAACATACCCTTTCAAACGAATATACAGGGTAACCTTGAACAACAGAACAACAAAAAGGGATCGAGACATCCATGGTATATTCAAGCTATCGCAGTCTAAACTGTACATATGGTCAACTAGATCAAAATTTAAAACATGGTCATAATTAGGGATGAGTTTTGTAGATATTATATCATGATTTATCGGCAATATGTACATTTTTGTCTTTGATCTTACTGACTGATATTCTCAGTATCTCCGTACCGACCTGATAGGCAATGATGTCACGAGTATGACGTCATGATTCTTATGACATTGCCGATAAAAACAATAATGGTAGTCTGAAGGTCTCGACAGAAAATATCACTAGTATCACAGTTCGTCCTATGGGACTCGCCGCGATACGGTGATATTTCTGTCTCGACCTTCAAAACTACCATTATACACCGATTGCGCATTTGCAGGATCGCTCATTTTTTTAGCCAAACAAGGAGTAATCTGTTACAAAACTGGTTCCAAGATTCTGATAGACAATGATAGTAATTTCTTCATTTCCATTCTAGTTTCCTTTTTTGTGGGTTGGAAATGTTCCTCGTGGATTTCTTTGTTAGTTGAAAACGATTTTTTACCCATATATGGGATAACAACGTAAGATTCTTTGTTAGAAAATATCTGTCCCTTGCTCCAACGTTGGATTACGTCATTTTTCCTCCGGTTGACCCCAGATGATCTCGTCTAAATGACGAGTCAATTCCGGATTGGAAAAGATGTGCAACCCATGTATTCTATATATATCGATACAATGCAAGTATATCAGTGACACATATCAATGGACAGATTCAGAAATTCAACTTCCGTCCTCGTAAATGATGTTGCACAATTAAGCTCAGCGTCCTCGTAAAATACGTTTAGACCAATCAAAAATGTTCAGAACAATGACGTTCCCATAATGCCATTCCATTTCTGAATCGGTCCATATGTACTGTCTTCTTTCAATGTAGTTACATTTCTGAATCTTCTTCCTAATTAACCATTTGATGTGATAATGTAAAAAAATATTTTAAAAAGAGACAAAAGTGTTCATTTTCATATATCAAAATATATTTGTTTATCATTTATCTGACTTTTCCATACCAAAATCAGATAATTTCAAGGTTGCAGGTGGAACAAATTTTGAAATTTTAGCATACAAAAAAATATTGATACGCTGGATTTCATATCGGTGTACCAGGTTTGTTTAAAAAAGCGCTATATTGATATACCGGAGTATTGTTACACCACTAATCATAATACTAGGAGACCTTAGTGTTTTTCAGACAAATTAATAAATAATATACGTTTTCTTTTTGCAGCGGATATTTATGATGACGTTGTACCAGAAATAGAAGCACAAGGTCTGGATTGTGAATGTATGGGTGGTGGGAGGATCGAGCATGATTCATCTAAAAAAAAACTTTCCGTTTATGGTTATTCCCAGGTAAGAGCTACAAACTACCATAACGTTGCTCTGGGCTATCATTCATGTCTTATAAGCAAAAATCTTAGGTAGATGGTGCATTTTATTTGAGTTCATTGGCATATCATTTGGGTGCAAAATTTATTTCAAATAGGAGTTTCCGCGAATCCAATTAGTGACATCACAAAATCTAATTTAAATATGTAAATTAGCATTTTTGGTTGGCAAAGCTGAAGAATTACCACTCTATAGCATTGGGGTAGAATTTTTAATCTTGATAAATTTTTTATTATATGCACGATTTTGGATCTGTAAAATGCATGTTAAACATTGAGATATTCGTATTTTTTCTACCGATTTACTTTTTAATAAAAATAGACAAATATTTTTTCATGTGAATTTCAAAAATGTGAAAGTTTCGAAAAATTATATGGTTTACAAAATACGCAAATTCTATATATATTAAAAATAAAAAGCTGAAAATTTTTACATCCTGTAAAAGTGTAAAAATTGGGATAAAAAAGAATTAACTATTTATCTTCAATAACAATTTCTCATCAGTTAATTGAAAATGACATTTTTATGACCCTAATCAGTGACTACGATTTCTTGCCAACCAAAGGTAATTTTTCAAGCTTGTGACGTCACAGCGGAAACTCCTATAGGCACAAAAAATATGTCATTTCAGTATTTTTTGTTGTTGATTTGGGGGCATTATTATTTTACCTGTAGGATGTGAAGTATAACAATTAAATGATGGAACTTCTGTTATGATGGTCAGGATTAACCTCGATACTTCTTTGCTTAAATTCATGGACATAAATTGCACTATATTTAATCAAAATAATTGTTTGCTGGACCCTTTAAAGATAGTGTCGGTCATCTCTGCATCTATACCAAGATGGCCTCCAGCTGGGAACATAGTCTAACATTAGACCTAAGTTTAAAAATCATTCAAACATCTTCTTCTCAGACACTACTGAACCAATTCAAATCAAATTTCGGTTGCAATAGTCCTTGTATGGACACTTAAAAAAAGTGTTAGACATGTCTGTATCCAAGATGGTTACCATGGGAACATTGTTTCAACATTTGACTCTTTGGAAACACTTTTCGAAGATCTCCTTTTAAACCACTTGGGTCCTCGAAAAAAAAGTGTCCGTCATGTGGACACCTAATTTAGGCAGCAGGTATAGTTACTACTCAGTCACTGCTGAACCAATTGTAACCAAACTTTGGTGGTTCCCTTAAAAAATAGTGTCTGTAAATGTCCATCTAAGATAGCCACCAGATCTTATATTTGAATCTTAAGAGAATACTTTCAATGATCTTCTCATAAACAAATGTGCCAATATGATAACCTTTTGATTGGTGCCCTTTTGAAATAGTGTCCAGTAGGTTTGCATCATATCTCAGCTTGCCACTAGCTGGACACATAGTTTACGTACAGAACAGTCAGAGACTTGCCGTGATGAATCACTGTGATAGACATATCACTCTGCCTAGTGAAATGTATATATATAGTTTCTACAATGAGAACCAAGTTGATTATGAAATTTCTCATATTGAGTTAAATAAATTTTGCAAATGTTTGAAAACGAGTCTTGCCTTTCTATTTTGAGGAAAATTGGAAAATTATTTTTGGGAAAAAACTTTGTTTTCATATGAAAAAGTGCATACCGTATTCGACCCAATAAGCGCCCAGGGCGCTTAGAAAATTAAAAAAAACAGGGGCGCTTAATTGAATCGGCAAAACCGGAATTTATGCATGTCCGCTACCGTCATTATTATTGAGTTCTATAATGCGTCTTCAACTTCCGGTTGTTTAAATAGTTGTGAAACGAGAAAGTAACAGTAATTAATCATGCGAATTCGGCATAAATAAATAGATATCGTTACTCAGGAGTTGTGGGAGGTATGGAAACATTCTGTTTCTTAAAATTACGGCGATAATATACCCGCTTATAACTCAAACATCGGCAAAAAGCGTAAGTAAATTTTGGCAGTTTGGGAGTTTTGAGGGGGCGCTTGTGCATTTTGACTTTGAAAAAGGGTGAGGGGGCGCTTATTTGAGCAGGGGCGCTAATAAGGTCAAATACGGTATTTTGAGAGAAACTCTAACTTAAGATTGCCTTCAGGGATTTTAATGATTTTGATACTCAAAGTTGAACTTGACCAAAGGAAGCTCCCTTTCGTTTTTGAGTTAAATTCGAAAAAGAATTTTTAGGGAAAAACTTTGTTTTTATATGAAAAGTGCATATTTTGAGAATTAGCTCTATGTTGTACAATAAATTAAGATTGCCTTCAGGAATTTATATGATTTAGATACACAAGGTTAATTGGTCTTGACCAAAGGAGGTGCCCTCCTGTTTATGAGGAAAATCCGAAAACATTTTTTTGGGAAAAACTTAGTTTTTTTTATATGAAAAAACAGCATATTTTGAGAATAAGCTCTATGTTGTATGATTACTTGAAATGACCTTCACTGATTTTTATAAGTTTTATGCACAGTGTTGGACTTGATCAAATGAAGGTCCCTTATGATTTTGAGGAGAATCATAAAACATTTTTTGGGGAAAAAAAATTAGTTTAAATATGAAAAAAAATCATATTTTGAGAATTAGCTCTGTCGTTTGATATATAACTTGAAATGACCTTCATATATTTTTTCATGTTTTGATTTGATATGAACAGATGAGACATAAGTTGTCAAAATGGCCATATACAGAAACTATATTTACAATAACTTAGGATTTTGTTATCTATGTTTTTCCCAAAAATTGTTTTTTGATTTCCATGAAATTCCACAAACTGGTTTTAGGACACACAAGGGGAAGGGGCCCTTTCTGACTTTGTCAGTATTCTAGTTTCTTTTGAATTTAAAGTGATGCAGTCTACCCCTTGACATGCAAAAGAAATTATATGGATAGATCAATCAGGAAAAAAGATATAGGTCATTTGAAAATTTAGAGTGATATGTCTATCACAGTGATTGATCATGGTAAGTCTCTGGCTGTACTGTATAGTCAATGGTTAGACTTTCAAACACTTTCAAAGATTTATTTCTCTAAAGCTGATGTAACAGCAGTTGGAACCAAACTTGATGATAATTCTTTGACAGCTAGTATCCAGCAAGTTTTAACCTCAGACTTGATCATTATGGTCCTTGCGAAGCTCCTTCTGAATCAGCAGGGTTAGATTTAGCTGTGACTTAAAAACTAGAAAAACTAGCAAAGCTCGTCTCGNCAATTCCCACTTACTGACATGCCCCACATCAACCATATCGGTACGCAAGATGCATTTTGACATGACAACTTCAATGCATGCTTCTGATGCTGTCTTGTGACCTACATTTTATGCATGAGCGGCTTGATTAGGTAGAATGGTTAAAGTCAATTCCCACTTACTTACATGCCCCACATCAACTATATTGGTATGCATGATGCATTTTGGTATGACAGCTGGGATGAATGCTTTGAATGCAGTCCATGACATTCATTTTATGCATGAATGAATATGTTACCAAGATAATGCTAGTCTATTCCTGTTTACTGACATATTTAATTTGTGACAATGCTGTGCAACTAGGTGAGAATAGCAGGCTGTGTCTGCTTTCTGTTTTTTTTTTTTTAATCTTTAACCTTACTTCAAGAAGTTAGTTGTTTAGTGATAGGGTGTTCATAATTTGTTTGTGACTTCCCTATCATGCCTATGGTGCGAGCTTTCTGGAAGTATCATAGTTGTAGACATTTTGACCTTGACATTGCCCTGAGAACAATTTAAAAAAAAAAAACTTAACCCTGTTTATAGAAGTTATTCTCTAAGTGATAGGCAGTTCCTGTATGACATAGGGCACTCTTACGGTATGTTGCATAAAGTATTTATCACATTACAGTTATGAAAATGTATAAATTTCAAATATATTGTTATACCCCCCGCAAACAAAGTTTGGGGGTATATAGGAATTGCCCTGTCTGTCCGTCTGTCCACACTTCTCACAAGCATAACTCCTCTTAAACCACATAAAGGATTTTGATGAAACTTTACACAAAGGAAGGACACTATATTGAGATGTGCATGAAGGAATATAATTATTGTCAGAAACCAGGAAAGGGGATAATTCGACTTTGATTTTTCGTTAATTCCCTATGTATGGGTTACCTCGTAAGCGCAACTCCTTTTAAACCACTTGAAGGATTTTGATGAAACTTTACATAAAAGAAGGACACTATATGGAGATGTGCATGAAGGGATATTATTATTGTCCGAAACCAGGAAGGGGAGATAATTTGACTTTGATTTTTCGTTAATTCCCTATGTATGGGTTACCTCGTAAGCACAACTCCTCTTATACAACTGGAAGGATTTTGATGAAACTTTACATAAAGGAAGGACACTACATGGAGATGTGCATGAAGGAGTATTATTATTATTATTATTATTTGAAATCAGGAAGGGGAGATAATTGGACTTTGACTTTCGTTGATTTCTCCTGCAATTATCTTTTTATTTTCCAAGAAAAATTTTTAAGCATAGATATTGTAAAGTCAAACTGTTGGCGAGAAACACTTTTTTCATTGTAATATCCTCTTGAATACATCGGCAAACGAATACCGAAGCAAGAAAAGGAAAGGAAATTCTAAAATCATAAATCCAACATCATGGCAAATCACAGCAATAAGAATTGAGACAGTATGACAAAGACAAAACAAATTAACCAAAATTAACAAGAACGCCACAAAACTAAAGCACTAGCAGTGTGAACCCCTATAAAAACTGAGGTGCTCCGGAAGGGTAAGCATGATCTGCTCCACGCGTGGCACTCGTCACACTGCCAGTGAAAAGTCCGGTTTTGTCACAGCAATAGTCGATGTCACCCCAGACCTCCAATTCGATGATTCCACAAGATTCACAGCCTCAAAATCTGCCTAGAAATCAATTTTTGTTGAATTCCGACAATGATGAATTTTTGACGATTTTCAGCCACCATCTTGGAAATTGAGACCCTTTTGAAAATTTTAAACGCACAGCATATAACTTCAGATGGTGGTCCAACTTTGTGCAAAAGTTTGGATACATCGGCAAACGAACACCGAAGCAAGAACGAGGAAAGGGGAAATTCTAAAATCATAAATCCAAAATCACTGCAATTCATAGCAACACTAATTGAGACAGTATGACAAAGACAAAACAAATTAACAAAAATGAACAAAAACACCACAAAACTAAAGCACTAGCAGTGTGAACCCCTATAAAAACTGAGGTATCATCAGGTACTCTGGAAGGGTAAGCATGATCTGCTCCACGCATGGCACCTGTCACACTGCCAGTGAAAAGTCAGGTTTTGTCACAGTCGGTGTTATTCAGTCCGGTAACAAACTCTGGATCTACCCAAAAATATCTGTTCTCATTTGTGAAACAGAAACATTGTAATGGTCTGTCAAATCATGGTGACGACCGTAAAACTTCTGTAGTGACAATTGCAACAGTGACTGAACATACCCTTGATGTATAAGTTTTTGAGACAGTAATTTCGCTGTTGACAAAATTGCTGTACAAACTACGGGCACGGCAGTAGCGAATGAGTTGTGAAATGTACATGCCATATGTTGAAAAGTTGTTTACAAAGTGTTGTATTGAAATTTCTCTAATGCTTATGATTTTTGTGGGCTAAAAAAAGGTGAATTTCATATTTGTCTGATTTAGACAGAATATCTTCATTGGAATCCTTGTGAAAAGTTCTTTCTTGAAGATTAAATCATTGTGTCCACACCTGTATTGTGTCTACACCAACTTAAATTTGCACTTACCATATTGATCCAGGGTTCAATGAGCGAGGGGTAGTTGGCTGCCATTCGGCGACAGCTCTTGTTTATTTCTGTTACGCTTATCCCCAGCAAGCTACTGCAGTCAACTCCATTTAATTGCATACCTCTAAATAGAATATTTCTCTTAATTGCATACAATTCTGCTGCACAAAACCATTTACTGTATGCTTCTATATTATTCATTCCTTTTAATTGCATATTGAATAGTTAAGAAATTCCTGTTAATTGAATAGTTTCATTTTCAAATCAAGACATGTTTTGTGTAATTTAACCTTAAAAGTATATATCTTTTAGCAAATTATTCTGAAAAACTAATTAAAATGAGATATCTAATTATGAAATGTCAAATCAATTAATAATTTAGTAAAAACAGACTGTAATCTATGTGTTTAAATGATTAACTCATCATTTGACACTTTTCAAGTTAATTGACATGTTTTTACAGCAAGATTGAAAACTCCTCTTAATAGAATATTCCTGTTAATTGCATATTTTTTCCTGACAATGCAATTAACAGGAATCCACTGTAGTATGTTGTCTTCTGACAACTCTTTATCTGCCACTCCTTGAAACTTTAGGTCAGATTCAAACAAACTTTCAGGGTATGTTGTTCTACTGATCTAGGTGTGTATCTGAGATCTAAAGACTTCTTGAGCTGTTATTGGACTTTTGTGATTCTTTTACAAATCTAGGAATTCTTCAATTAATATTAGTTCAGGCAACATGCATTCTATAGAACATCTATGCATTCTTGTAAATGACAAAATAATCTCCAAAAGCGAGCTTACAAATGCAATAACCTAGATTTATTTGTTTATTTTCAAGCAGACAAAATTCAATTACATTGATGTCTTGTCCTGACTTTGGGTTAAGGTTAATGTTGGAATCTGGTTGAATCTGACAATTAAACATTTGTTGCAGTCAAATTACTTCAAATTGTTTTAAATTGTTTTGTATTACTTAATATTTTTATTGTCTCCACTGCAAGAGTAGTTGCTGGAAGCAAGGCCTACATGTTACTTTTCAGCTCACTTGGGCTAAAACATGGTCATGTGATTGATTGATTGATTGAATATTGTTTAACGTCTACTCAGCAATATTTCAGCTATATCAAGACGAGAACAAGTTTGTTGATAAATAATCACTTTGGGGTATGGAAATGGCCATGGGACGGGAAATTCTGACTGCCACTGGAAAAGTAGGGTGAAATCGTCAAGGACGGGGAATTTAGCCTTGTAGCCGATCACCTACGGACCACCCCAAAAAGAGCTTGCTACAAGGGTTCTTTAACGTGCAGGAAGCGTGGCATTTCTTCCAACACGTGGACCTGAGTTTACATCCCATCCGAAAGATGGGTTGTGTATTTATTAATCCCGCACAACCACGGAATGGGTCCTATTTCTATATCCCGGGACCCTCGGGGTCAGCCTCCGTTTAGGAGGGGTCACACCCCGCAAGCCGGAGATACTGGGTCCTATTTCTATATCCCGGGGTTCCCTCGGGGTCCTCTGTTAGGATGGCTCATACTCCAAGCTCAGAGGATGCTGCGGGCCTATTCTTCAGCCGGGACCGCGCACGGCGGCATGGTCATGTGAGCTATATCCCTAACTTGCTGTCTGTCAGTGTCCATCCTTTGTCTGTCCATTGTAAACTTCTTCAAAAATCTTCTCTTCCAGGTAAATCACATTTTCCGTAACAGGGAACCAGAATTAGCGTTTTTGTTAATATTGCTCTGTGTATGTCAAGTAATGTTTTTGTTGCTCCTTGTACATGTGTTGCTCTATGTATAATCTTTTTGTTGCTCTATGTACATAACAATATATTTTTCTTGCTCTTGTGCATATGGTAAAATATTTTTCTTGTTCCATGTACATCAAATGATGTTTTGTTGCTCTGTGTACATCTAATAATGTTTTTGTAACCCTGTACATCAAATAATGATTTTGTTGCTCAGTGTACATCAAATAATGCTTTTGTTGCTCTATACATGGTAAAATATTCGGTTGTTCTGTGTACATGGTGAAATGTTTTTGCTGCTTGTGTACATTGTTGAATGTTTTTTGTTGCTCAGTGTACATGTAAAATGTTTTTGTTGCTCAGTGTACATGTAAAATGTTTTTGTTGCTCAGTGTACATGTAAAATGTTTTTGTTGTTCAGTGTACATAAAATGTTTTTTGTTGCTCAGTGTACATGTAAAATATTTTTGTTGCTCTTTGTACATCAAATAATGTTTGTTGCTCTATACATGGTTAAATGTTTTTGCTGCTTGTGTACATTGTTGAATGTTTTTGTTGCTCAGTGTACATGTAAAATGTTTTTGTTGCTCTTTGTACATCAAATAATGTTTGTTGCTCTATGCATGGTTAAATGTTTTTTCTGCTTGTGTACATTGTTGAATGTTTTTGTTGCTCAGTGTACATGTAAAATGTTTTTGTTGCTCTTTGTACATCAAATAATGTTTGTTGCTCTATGCATGGTTAAATGCTTGTGTACATTTTGAAATGTTTTTTTTGCTCTGTGTACATGTAAAATGTTTTTGTTGCTCTTTGAACATCAAATAATGTTTGTTGCTCTATACATGGTGAAATGTTTTTGCTGCTTGTGTACATTGTTGAATGTTTTTGTTGCTCAGTGTACATGTAAAATGTTTTTGTTGCTATTGTACATCAAATAATGTTTGTTGCTCTATGCATGGTTAAATGTTTTTGCTGCTTGTGTACATTTTGAAATGTTTTTTTGCTCTGTGTACATGTAAAATGTTTTTGTTGCTCTTTGTACATCAAATAATGTTTGTTGCTCTATACATTGTTTTTGCTGCTTGTGTACATTATGAAATGTTTTTTTGCTCTGTGTACATGTTAAAATGTTTTGTTTCTCTGTGTATATGGTCAAATGTTTTTGTTGCTATGTGTACACCAAGTTGCTTTATTTATGGTAAAATGTTTTTGTCACTTCCTGTACATCAAATAATGTTTTTGTTGCTCTCTATACATTTTTAGGCCAAAATTAAAATATTGTTTGTTTCCCCTTTTACGACCTACCCAGTAAAATCGGCCCGACCCAAAAAATTATTTTGACTTCCATGAAAAAAGATTTTTCGGTCTGTTTCCGGAAACGGTAGACATAATTTTCTCCCTTCTTGGAAGTCATCCGCTGTTATCATTGATATTCAGCACATCCCTTCTCCGAAGTCGTCGAATGTTACCATTGAGGTGAAGGTCATTATCGTAATGGACAGCACATAGTGCGAAAGACGGGGGTTTTTCATATATAACGAATTTAAAAGGACATGAAATTAAAATACGTGGAGGATTTTTTGAGGACGTCACGGATATTATGAAAATATTGCCCTGAATTGAAATTAATGTAGAGAAGAGGTCTGTAAATGTGAACGTCTCGAAGAACAAAACCTGGAAAGTTCTGCGATCCTGTTCACCTGGAAAATGGCGTTTATAAAAGTACTGTGATCAGCTTTAATTAACACTAAATAAAATATTTGAAATTTACTTTAAAGACCTGAGACAAGGAAGATTAGCTAGAGCAGACCTGCCGAAAGTTTTCAAGATGACAATGGACGATCAGACCAAAGGAGTCTGAAATTTTATCAATATTTCATTTTAAGTAGAAAAAGAAAGCCCCAACAATTATACAATGACTAGGTCCGCGAAAAATTTCAACGTATGTGGCTAAGTATTTCAACTTGAACTGAAATAATGGTAGAATTTCCGACTTTTTAGACTAAATGCCCTACCAAAATAAAAATTCTGAGGGCAACCAAAGGTTTAAATGAACAAAAAAAATCTTTAAAATTAGCTGTTATCCAACATTTTTCTAGCACCGAGTCAGGGATCTTCGCTTTCTATAAGGAGATCTCTACCCCAACTCAGTGCCTTCTCAAAGCGATAGACCCCTCTCTCATTTACTTCTTTAAAGTTATATGATCCTGATGACATTCCTGTTTTAGGGGTTTGTGTTTATAGTATGCTGTTTGTTTCGTCTTCCTTTACGTACACTCCAGGTAAGTGATCCATGGATTCACATATAATCTGGATTTATGATTTTGGTACTTGATTCTGGAAATTTGTTTAACCCACGTGGTCTAGTCCCACTTGGTGTTTTCTTAAATAACTTTATTTGCATAAGTTAAGTGACAGTTTTTCACCTGGTCCCTTTCTTGCATCCATCCTGGAACCTGAATGAGTTTTCAGGGTCTTCTCCTACAGAGCTACCAGGTGCGTCCCCAGTTGGTGCATAGGGGAATGCCCTGTCTATGCGGGGTAGTCAGGTCATAACACAGAAAGCCTGGCCACAAACCATTGTAGCCAAACTTTTTGGAGAAACACCACGCTCCATGCAGTGTAAAGAGACCCCTTAATGTCTAAAGAGAACAGAGTCACTGGGACTCTTAATGAAGGCTAAATTTCCTGCCCCTTCCCATTTCCCCTTTTCCAGTGGCAAGCAATCTCGCTGTCCCTTCCACCTTCGTTTTTTTCTTCTTTTACTCATATTTTTTGAATTGATAAACTTGTTTTAGTCTTGATATACTGCTCCATACATTATAAAGAGACCCCTCTATATTGGCTTAAGAGAGCAGTCACTGGGACTCGTATAGAAGGCTAAATTTCCTGCCCTACCCATTTCTCCCCTTTTCCAGTGGCAATCAAACTCGCTGTCCCTTCCTCCTTTGTTTTTTTATTCTTTTATTTATACAATTATTTAATTGATAAACTTGTTCTAGTCTTGATATACTGCTCCATGCAGTATAAAGAGACCCCTTATATTGTCTTAAGAGAGCAGAGTCACTGGGACTCGTATAGAAAGCTAAATTTCCTGCCCCTACCCATTTCTCCCCTTTTCCAATGGCAATCAAACTCACTGTCCCTTCCACCTTTGTTTCTGTCTTCTTTTACTTATACTTTTTTGAATTGATAAACTTGTTCTCGTCTTGATATAGCCATAATATATGCTCACTGGCATTAATCTCCAACTAACCAAATCAATCAATCTTGCATCCATTTTATCCAAAGATGACTATTTTAGAATAGACCCCATTAACCTAAAGCTAGTAAAATCAGCCATTTCTTAAAAACTTCTGCAGCGTATAGAGTCCAAAATTCCCCTTGAAAGCGATGTATGCTCTCTATGTATTTGAAATGGTGTTCTTGTTCTTGAGAGAATTTCTCACTTTCAAAATTGACATTTTATTTTTTGTTATTTCCAAAAGTTATTCTTTCTACCTGTAGAAAGTGCCCAAATCTCACTGTTTTATATTATCCCAAGAACTTGCAATTGAATCAGTGAGTACCAAATGGTTGTTTATAGGTTGTGATTGTCTTCTCTGATAGTCTTTTTGTTGGGCAACGGATGATAGCGGTTGTGAGAACACCTTGCCAGTTAATTTATGTTTGTTGACAAATGAATTTAATAGCATGGATGTAACGTTGTTCCACATCTATCAAAGAAGTCTGCTCAAACCAGTGCTAGGGGCTGTCTTGAACTTAATATGAGTTGTGAGGAAGGCCGGAGAGAAAAGCTTATTGGTGAGTGCCTTCGATATGGTGACTCCAAGATAAAGAACAATAATAAAACATTGTTGTGTTGCTTGGTTTTACCATTGTATGTGTAGAAACTGTCTCATCTGCATTTACTCCATAACCTTTCACTGCTTGTTGCCAAGTTCTTCCAGAGAGTATATGTGTATTTTACAATAAATGTGTGAATATCCAGGACAATAACTGGCATTACTCCCATCAAAAAATATTGACCACTTACATCCAATTTAACCTAAAGTCAGCAAAAAACGCCAATTAAATCAGCCTTGCCAAGTTTTTCCAGGGAATAGGTGCATGCCAGAGCGAATTTTCTATGAATGTGTTATTCAACTACCTGTGAAAGTTCCATCATCAATAAATTGACTTTTTTTTTTCCGAAATATCTATTCGGGGAAATGCTTCATATTTGTCAAATCATAATTATTTCATCAGCCCTTACATCTGTTAAAACATGGATGTTTATGAATGAAAATGTGCCATGCATATAGTGTTGGCAAATATATTCATAAATCAGGGTCTTTTTCTTTCAGAAAAATACACCTCTACCTACCCATTTGGTTCTTTGTCATAAAAAAATTTTACCTACCTACCTACTCACCACTTGGAAGGTAAGGTCGTAAAAGGGGGAAACAAACAATTTTTTAAGGTTGGCCTTGTTCAATATCTTTGATGCTCAGTGTACATCAAATGATGTTTTTGTTGCTCTGTGAACATTCAATGTTTTTGTTGTTTATACATCAAATGTTGGACCTCCTTATGAATTTGTTCATGATGTTGTACATCAGATGTTTTTGTCTTGCAGTATACATCAAAAAAGGTTTTTGTTGCTTTGTGTACATAACAGTTATAAAAACAATGGCATTCATATTTTTTAGTTAGGGCCCCACCACAAAAAGTGGCGGACGCCCTATAGTAATCAGTCTGTCCGTCTGTCCATCCGTACGCAACAATCGTGTCCGGGCTATAAATTTTTTCTCTTTTGAGATAGGCTTTTGATATTTGGCATGTAGATAGATCACCTAAAGACAACGTGTTGCATACCTTGGTTGGTGACCCTTGACCTTTGACCTCAAGGTCACATTCATGCTTTTTCAGTGACAAAGTCGTGTCCAGGCTATAACTTTTTTCTCTTTTGAGATAAGTTTTTGATATTTGGCATGCATCTAGATAGATCACCTCAAGACGACATGTCGCGTACCTTGGTCGTTGACCTTTGACCTTGACCTTTAACCACAGGGTCACATTCATGCTTTTTCAATGACAAAGTCGTGTCTGGGCTATAACTTTTTTCTCTTTTGAGATAGGCTTTTGATATTTGGCATGCAGATAGATCAACTCAAGACGACATGTCCTGTACCTTGGTTGTTGACCTTTGACCTTTAACCACAGGGTCACATTCATGCTTTTTCAATGACAAAGTCGTGTCCGGGCTAGAACTTTTTTCTCTTTTGAGATAGGCTTTTGATATTTGGCATGTTACATATAGATCACCTACACCTAAAGACGAAGTTTCACTTATAACAGTGAAACATGTCTAATCTGACCACTGAGCATTCCCACATAATCTTTGGTCCAAAAGATAGCTTTCAAATGCTTTTGAAACCTGAGTATTCCCACATCCTGTATAATCAGACATATTCTTATTGTCCCACAGTGAGTCAGATCAGACAGAATCCACTGTAACTCAATAGGCCTAACCTAAAATACATTTATATTCTTGTGAACAGCCATGGGGAAATAAAATCTGTGAAAAAGTAACTCTTGTCAATTCCGCTATCTTGTTTTCATTTAATTTACCCTGGCAGTTTTCTGAATATATGTTGAGCAGGCTTACATCTGTAAACTGGAATATACATAAAATAATGACGGTCTATTTGAAATATTTTTTTCTCATTTCAGGCCTATGGACAAGCTGATCACAAGATAACTGGTGCCCTGTTAGACAAGAAGTTTAAATATCAGAACATTAACATATCTAATGAAGGTTACTAATGTGTACATTGATGGTTGTCATAGATACTGTTTTATTTATTTTGGTGCAAATTTGTAGATAAATATTTATTGTACTTTGTGTTTTATATGAATTTAATGCCTTTCCATAAGGTCTGAGCATTAGGGTCTGCCCATTTTTATGTTAATATTTTTACTACCAAGTTGTACTCAGTAGAACTTGGATGGCTCTTACTGCAAATACTTGAACACCATGGACGTCTCCAACGGATTTTCTGATCCCTTTGTTCAAGTTAACCATAGTTCGACCTTGAGGCTCGATAACCCCTCTAGCTCAAACTGTTTTCATCTGTCCCTTAGGTGCTCGAGCTATTGAAGTTCGACTGTAATTTGATATTGTTGCTGAATTTTAAAAATCTTAATACACAGGTCAATCTCGAGAATATTTAAAAGGCAATTGCCGATTGCCAGTGGATATTGGCAACACATGGCCCTTCCAATTATCTTAAGTAATGCAGGATATTGGATTAAAAGATTTACTAAGTGTAGTAAAATTTGGAACTGTGGTGTTATATGCATACTGTATGCCATATGTGAATCTGAGGGCTTTATCAGACAGTGGAACCTGACATACCATGGACATTGGACTAAAAAATGTATGGGATTATTCAGGATGTTAGGAAAACATAGGTTTAACAAAATGGGTTTGTTGAAACACTGCAGCTACTTGATGAGTTTAATAAATATGAAAATGGAAGCTTGGAATTTTGTTTATCACAGTTATCATTCTTTACATAAAATAGAATATTAAATTTTTACCTCTGTGACCTCGGCCTTTGACATGACCTTACTTTTTCTCTATATAAATGTTTCTCTTAACTAGATCTATTCATTTGCCACATATGCTGAGTAAATTTCACATAATTCAAAAGTAAGAGCAAAGTTTAATGTTTAAAAACAAAATACCCTGATCCTTGATCTGGGGCATTAAAAACATTTAAAAGTGATTTTTTGGACAAAAAATGTGGGATAAGACAGGTTTAATTGTAGCAGAAATAATAAATGCGACTGGAAAAATTCTTAATTCCTGTAATTAACAGTATTAATGTTATTAAAATAATGTAATTACTTTATCAGGGGCATGTTTAGTCTCCTTGATTCACTCTTGGCAGGCAGTAATACAGTTCCTTTAAAAAGAGTACAGGAACATAGGTCCATAGAACAATGCTTGAAGTATCATGTACACTAACAGATCTGAACTCAAGTCTTGAATGCAAGTTGATCAAGTTGATCAAGCAGAAAATACAGGTTTTGATCACCTAATTTTCTTGCATGGTGAAAGTCAACCCAATGCTTGCTTGTACTGCTAACACAACTTTGACAATTTTACTGGTGTAGTAGGAATGGCAAGCATTCCATTATGCCTTTTGTACGGTTAATAATTTGCCCTTGTGGACATTTACCACCTAGTATATTTAGGAGTGATAGAAGAAAGTATTCACTTATTAGTCCCCTACCGGCGATAGCCGAAGGGGACTCTAGGTTTGCACTGTGTCCGTCCGTCAGTCCCGCATCAGTTTTCCGCATTTTTTTTCTAAACCAATGCAGGTATTGATCTAATATTTGGTATGTGAGTCTACAGTTCCGGTCCACTGATTTTTGACAGAGTTATGGGCCTTTGACTTAGAATATCAGTTTTCCGCATTTTTTTCTACACCATTGGAGGTATTGATCTAATATTCTGTATGTACGTCTACCTCAATGAGTTACAGAAGAAGTTTAAGTTTGGTTCTGGTCCACTGATTTTTGACAGAGTTATTGGCCTTTGACTTAGAAAATTTTAGTAAAATATCAGTTTTCCGCACTTTTTTCTACACCATTGCAGGTATTGATCTAATATTTGGTATGCGAGTCTACTTCAGTGAGTTACAGAACAAGTTTAAGCTTTGTTCCGGTCCACTGATTTTTGACAGAGTTATGGGCCTTTGACTTAGAAAATTTTAGTAAAATATCAGTTTTCCACATTTTTTTTCTGCACCATTGCAGGTATTGCAATGAGTTACAGAAGAAGTTTAAGTTTGGTTCTGGTCCACTGATTTTTATACGCCCGTCTAATGACGGGACGTATTATGGTATACCGATGTCCGATTGTCCGTCCGTCCGTCCGTCTGTCCGTCCTTTTCATATGTCGCGCTCTAACTTGATAACCCTTTGGCCAATTCACTTCAAACTTTATAGAAGTATTGGGTATGATGGCCTGACGATCTGTATACTTTTTCGTGAAATTTCGATTTTTCTTGCAAGAGTTATGGGACTTTATTCGTCAATTTTTAGGCAATTTTTCATATGTCGCGCTCTAACTTGATAACCCTTTGGCCAATTCACTTCAAACATTATAGAAGTATTGGGTATGATGGCCTGACGATCTGTATACTTTTTCGTGAAATTTCGATTTTTCTTGCAACAGTTATGGGACTTTATTCGTCAATTTTAAGGCAATTTTTCATATGCCCGCTCTAACTTGATAACCCTTTGGCCAAATCACTTCAAAGTTTGTAGAAGTATTTGGTACTATGACCTGACGATCTGTACACTTTTTCCTGAAATTTCGATTTTTCTTGCAAGAGTTATGGGACTTTATTCGTCAATTTTTAGGCAATTTTTCATATGTCGTGCTCTAACTTGGTAACCCTTTGGCCAATTCACTTCAAACTTTGTAGAGGTTTTTGCGTATGATGGCATGATGATCTGTATACTTTTTCTTGAAATTTTGATTTTTCTTGCAAGAGTAATGGAACTTTATTCGTCAATTTTAAGGCAATTTTTCACATGTTGCTCTCCAACTTGAGAACCATTTGGCCCAATCACTTCAAAATTTGTAGAGGTATTGGGTATGATGGCCTGACGATCTGTTTATTTTTTCTTGAAATCTTGATTTTTCTTGCAAGAGTTATGGGACTTTGTCAATTTTAAGGCAATTTTACACATATTGGCTTTACTTGACAATCTTTCTTCAAACTATGTAGAGATATCATGCTTAATAGCCAGTTAAAGGTGCATTCTAAAATGAGAACCCCTTACCTAAATTACATAAGTGACGATGGGCGTATCATGCGACTTGGCGCAGCTGTTTATTGACAGAGTTATGGGCCTTTGACTTAGAAAATTTTAGTAAAATATCAGTTTTCCTCACTTTTTTAGCTCACCTGGCTATGCCAGGGTGAGCTATTGCCATCACTTGGTGTCCGGTGTCCCTCCGTCCGTCATTAGCTCACTTTCAAAAATCTCCTCTGAAACCACTGGGTCAAATGGAACCAAACTTCAACTGAATCATCACTAGGGTATCTAGTTTCAAATTTGTTATTTTGTATATCTTAGGTCAAACAACATGGCTGCCATTACTAAAAATAGAACATAGGAGTAAATTACAGTTTTTGGCAAATAACTCAAAAACCGTTACAGATATAAAAAATCTGACTTGAGCAAAAATGATCAGCATGAGAAGATCTACCCATGCTGAAATTTTGAAGAAAATCTGATGACCCGTCTAAGAGTTATTGCCCTTTTTCCGTAAAATTTTCAAAATGTTGATGTTTTTTATTTTTTATTAAAAAAACTATAACAGATAGAGGTTAAGTTTTAATTGCAAAAATGTTCAGCATGTTAAGATCTACCCACATGGATATTTTGAAGAAAATCCAAGTACCTATATATGAGTTGTGGTCCTTTATATGTCAAATTTTTCGTGATTTTATACTTTTTGTCCTATATTTCAAAAACGCCTCGAGATAGAGGTCAAGTTTATATTGCAAAAATGTTCAGCATGTTAAGGACTATATTTTATTGAACACGTTCAAGTTTTCCGACCTCTTCCAAGATGGCCGCCAGCGGGGAACTTAGTTTACTATTTGACCTAATGGGAAAATTCATGCAAAGAACTCCTTTTTGAGACCCATCAAATGGATTTGAACCAAACTTGGCATGAATGATGCTTATGAGGTGCTGACCAAGTGTATTACTTTGGTGCCGATCCGTCATCCAACATGGCCGCCAGCTGGGAACTAAATTTAAACATTGGACCCAATTGTAAAATGCATACAAAGAACTTCTTTTTAAGAACCACTGAATTGCTTTGACCCATACTTGGCATTGATAATGCTTATGAGATGCTGACTAAGTATTTTTAATTAGGTGCCAATCCGTCATCGTAATGACCCACAGCATTTGGACCCTATGGGAAATGCGCACAAAGATCTTCTAGAGAACTGCTGAATGGATTTAAAAAAAACATGGCATGAATGATGCCTATCAGGTGCTGACCAAGTGTCACCAGCTGTGTACTTAATTTAACAGAAGAACTTCTAGAGAACTGCTGAATAGATTAAAACCAAACTTTGCATACATGATCTTATGAGGAGCTGACCAAGCGTTGTTTCTTCAGTGCTGATCCATTATCCAAAATAGCCTCAAGCAATGAATTAGACCCTAAGGGGAAAGGCATACAAAGATATAATAGAAAACCACTGAATGGATTCAATTTAAACATTGCATAAATGAACTTGTGAGATTTTGATCAAGTTTGTTACTTTGGTGTTGATCCGTCTTCCGACATGGCCACCAGTGGCATTCCTTAGTTTAACAAAGGACCCAATGGGAAATGCGTAAAAAGATCTTCTGCTCTGAAACTGCTTTAACAGTTTCAGTAGAATTTTGATATGATAGTCTTTGGGTGACCCTCTTCAAAGTTTTATGTTAAATAGCTGCCAGCAGGGAACGTAGATTAACATAGGCCCTTAAAGTTTGGAAACTGCAATCAAAAATCTTCTCTGAAACTGCTTGAAAAATTTTAATTCAATTTTATGAAAAGTTTCTGTGCTGCATCGGACCCAGGTGAGCGATACAGGCTCTTGAGAGCCTCTTGTTTCTACACCTTTGCAGGTATTGATCTAATATTTGGTATGTAAGTCTACCTCAATGAGTTACAGAACAAGATTAAGTTTGATTCCAGTCCACTGATTTTTGACAGAGTTATGGGCCTTTGACTTAGAAAAATCAGTTTTCAGCATTTTTTTTCTAAACCATTGCAGGTACTGATTTAATATTTGGTATGTGAGTCTACCTCAATGAGTTACAGAACAAGTTTAAGTTTCGTACCAGTCCACTTATTATACGACCGCAAAAATTTTTGCGGTTGTATATTGGTATGGGGCCGTTGTCGTAGTCATTGTCGTCGTCTGTAGACACTATTGTTTTTGGTCAATAACTTTTGTTCCAGTAGATCAATCCTTATGAAATTCTAACATAATGTTCTATGGTACAAAAGAAAGGCTTGCAGTAGTTTTAGTTATTGTGACCCCACCTGTTTTTAAAAAAGGGGCCAAAAAGGGTTAAATTGGGTGTTTTCACATATTTGTCTGTAGAATCTTTATTATTAATCGGATTTTGATGGGGTTTCTTTCAGTGTGCTCATGAGGAAATTTCCAGTCAGTAGTAGGTCAACGGATTTCACTTAGCATGTACCGTTCCCGAGATAAATGGGGCCAAAAAGGAGAGAATCCAAAAAAATTTTTTTTTTAATTTTTTGTCCGATTTTGATGCAGTTTTTTTTTAATGGATTACTTAAGAAAAATTAACACAGCACTCTGCTATTAGATTTTTGGTAACTTGTTTGCTTACCTAGCTTTGAGGGGCCAAATGGGGCCAAATTGCTAACTTGCAGATTACCTAACATTTTTATTTTTCATCGGATTTTGATGGGATTTTTTTCTTTAGATTCCTCTTGATATAAGCTTTCAGTAATATGCCAACAGATTTGTCGTAGCTTTTACCGTTTTTGAGCTATAAGGGGTCGAAGGGGCCAAAAGTGCAAACTTGCAAATTACGTGAAATTGTAATTTTTCGTCAAGATTTCGATGGGATTTTTTTCTAAGGATTCCACTTGATATAAGCTTTCAGTAGTATGTCAATGGATTTGGTGTAGCTCTTACCGTTTTTGAGCTATACAGGGTCAAAGAGGAACCACAACGAGTCATAAGGGCTAATTTTCATTTTCCCTAGTTTGTGTCCAGCTTATTACTGGGTCAATCCCCTTATTGTGTCCATGTAATTATTGTGTCAAGCTCTTTAGTATGTCCACACTCACTTTCAATTACTTTGTTCAATTTCCAGTGGTCGACATGCTGCGCTCGGCGTAGCCCTTTATTTTTGACAGAGTTTTGGGCCTTTGACTCGGGAAAACTTTTTTTACTATTTTTGCTGGTGTAACATAGCCTTGCTTTCCGGTAGGGGACTTGCAATAAGATCCACACTTGATTACTTTAAACTGTATTCATACAATCATGGACTTATGTGGTCATTTCATTTTTGCAGAGACAATATTGAAAACAAAACTATCAGAATTGATAGCAAAATCTACTTAAAAGCTATAGGAAGAGTACATTGGCAAACAAATATCAAAGCAAAAGGAGTAAAGGAGAAATTCAAAAATCAAAAATAAAAAAACATGGCATTTCATACCCAACACGAATAGATACAGCATGACAAAGACAAAACGAACAAAAATGAACATGAATGACTAAAAACTAGAGCACTTGCAGTGTGAACCCCTCGAAAACGTGAGGTATCATCAAGTGCTCTGGAAGGGTAAGCATCTGCTCCATGCTTGGCACCCGGCACACAGCCAGCTAGAATATAGTGTAGAATGATCTGTTAGGTGACTGATTGGTTATTAACATCATTTTCTGGTATGTGTTGCTTCTCTAATCCCAAACAGTATCAAGGTAAAAGTTTGAAAAATATAAGGTATTTCGACAATTACAAGGACGAAAGTGGTACCACATACATAAACTAAAAGATGACATTGTCATACAAGACAACACTGACTAAAAGCTAAACCTGACGGTGTGAACTCCCACTAAAACCAGGTGTATCAATCAGGTGTTCCTGAAGGGTAAGCATTGTTGTTTTCACATAATAGGTGCCCATAATCTCCGCCAGCTATCCCGACATTCACCATGCATACTATGACATGGAATAGCACTGGGCCAAAATAACTTGTTGATCACCAAGTCCACAGACAATTACACAATCTTACCATTGTTGTGCTTCATCTGAAGTTGATAAGGACCAAGTACAAAGGAAATTTCAACATGGTTTAAACAGTCATCTTTGTTACCTGTTTTGAACTAAATTTACCCATTAACACCACGAGGCTGTGGGAATAATGTTTGCAATTTAAGGCAAGTTTGAATGCTACAAAATTTGATGAATTAAAATGGAAGTATATCGGCACATCATAAAAAAAATGCTACCAAATATTGAAGACAACTGTCAAGTTGTATCTATTTAGCCGTTTCCATAGGAATTGCATCCACAAGATCTGCCATTCTTAAAATGTGCCAAGTCAAAAAACATAAAATTTGATGAAACAAACTCTTGTACATGTAGTAGGAATGATTAGCCCTTACTGTGGCTAACAGTCCTGCAAATTTGATTGAAATCTTAGTAACTGACTTTTAAAAGAGTAGAAATGCAATTTTATGATAATATTCAACAATATTTTCTAAGCTTAGGTAAATCAAATTAAAGGGAGTATGCACATCAACATATCCTTTACACATCTTGCCAAACATCAAAACAATCTTGTCATAGGGCTTCAGAGGTGTTGTCTTCACAACATAACAAAGGACTTGAATGTTTCTAACAAAAACTTAACAAATCAGACTTAGACAATCATTACTTTTTAATCAAATCCAAATAGTGGTTTCTGAGGAGTTGCAATCATTAATATATCGGACAGAACCAAGATCCCATAGTTGCAGTACAAAAGGATACACCTCTCACACCCATTGAAAAATCTTTGAAGTAGTTAAGAGGGGTTGCACTTATCAGGTAATTTTTTACTGTTCATTGATTTCACCTGCAAGTTGAAATCTCCCATTCATGCTGTATTATAATTATATTGCACATCTGCATATAGAGCTTGCTATATGGTGTGAGGTTCCTCACTGTGTTGAAGATTTCCGGTGACCCCTTGCTTTGTTTTGGGTCGTTTTAGCCTATGGATGGATGTTGTCTCCTTGACATTTACCCCTTTTCCTTTCTTTTTCATATATAGTGTAGATCCTTTGTGTCAAGTTTTATCATAATCCTTGAAGTCATTTAAGATCAGTTGCACTTCTGGTAAGTGTGAACAGAAAGAAGAAAGGGTGATCTATCTTAGTAGCTCCATAAAAATTTGACTCATTTGTGAAGAACAATGCAGAGTTACGTATGCTGAAAAGTATAAAGATACGTAATATTAAGAAACCACCAAAACTTTAAAATTTGTATATCAAATATGATATTCTGAAATGCTGAACAATGCTTTTGCATGGTTCTTGGGTAAATGTTCTGAAAAATGGTCCTGAATATAGCTGAAAATTGCTGGATGCCAAAAATTTTTTTTTTAATAGTCAAAGGGAGATAACTTACAATATTTTTTTGGTATGGTGAAATGCAAATAATACAAATTTTGATACATATGATTTAAAGCCATCCAGAAATCGAAGAGCATTGTCATATCATGTTGCAATGTAAATATTCCTTCAACATTACTGATGCCAGTCATATTAAAATACATATAACTGAGTATTTGAGTATATTGATCAAGTAAGCTTTAAAATATGCAAGAAAATGATTCAAACATTGAAACCAAATGGAATTAATTTTGATTCTACTGGGAAGAAATTTTCTTTGTGGACATTGTACTTGTTCATGAGGTACCAAAAACACAAGGTTCCTATAACAAATTATACTTGTATATCTAGCCACCTTGAAACTTCAGGTGTATAATAATTTTTTATACGACCGCAAAAATTTTGCGGTCGTATTATGGTATGGCGCAGTCGTCGGCGTCGGCGTCTGTGGCCAGCATAACTTTGTTTCTAGTGGACGGATCATCTTTCAGTATGTGGTTTCTTGGCATAATGGCAATCCCGGGTTTTAATTTCGGGTTTGTGGCCCCACCCGTTTAAAAAAAGGGGCCAAAAGGGGTTAAATTAGGTGTTTTTACATATTCGACTGTAGAATCTTTATTATTTATCGGATTTTGATGGGGTTTCTTTCAATAAACTCCTTAGAAACTTTCCAATCTGGCGAATGCCAACGGATTTCATGTGGCATGTACCGTTCACGAGATAAAAGGGGCGAATTTCAAAAATTTAATTTTTTTATTTTTAGTCCAGTCCGATTTTGATCAATTTTTTCCAAAGGATTCCTTATGAAAAATTAACATAGCGCTCTAATATTAGATTTTTTGTAACTTGTTTCTTTACCCAGCTATGAGGGGCCAAAGGGGGCCAAAATCATAAATTTACAGATAATCTAAAATTTTTATTTATCATCGGATTTCGATGGGATTTTTTTCTTTGGATTCCTCTTGATGTAAGCTTTCAGTAGTATGTCAACGGATTTGGCATATCTCTTACCGTTTCCGAGCTATGAGGGGCCAAAGGGGGCCAAAATCATAAATTTACAGATAACCTAAAATTTTTATTTTTCAT
>MJUU01056145.1:6310-26847 GCA_002080025.1 Modiolus philippinarum
CGTTGTCGTTGTCGTCGTCTGTAGACACTTTTGTTTTTGGGCAATAACTTAAGTTCCTGTTGACCAATCCTTATGAAATTTTACCACAGTGTTTCTTGGCACAAAAGGAAGGCTGGGGTAGGTTTTGGTTATTTTGGCCCCTCCCGTTTTTTTAAAAAGGGGCCAAAAAGTGCAAAATTGGGTGTTTTCACATATTTGGCTCTAGAATATTTATTATTTAATGGATTTTGATGGGGTTTCTTTCAGTGTGTTCCTTATTAGATTTCTTTTCAGAAGTATACCTACAGATTTTAAGTGGCATGTACCGTTCACGAGATAGACGGGACCCTAAAGGGGCAATTTTCAAAAATTTCATTTTTTCATTTTTAGTCCAATTTTGATGCAGTTTTTTTAATGGATTCTTTTTGAAAATAAATATACAGCCACACCATCAGATTTTGGACAACTTGTTTGTTTTCCGAGCTATAAGGGGCTGAATTGGTACAAACTTGCAAATTTGCAGGTTACCTAAAATTTTTATTTTTCATCGGATTTCAATGGGATTTTTTTCTTTGGATTCCTCTTGATTTAAGCTTTCAGTAGTATGCCAACCAATTTGGCGTAGCTCTTTCTGTTTTTGAGCTACAAGGAGTCAAAGGGGTCAAAATTGCAGTTTTTCGAAATAAGTGAAATCTTTTATTTTTCATCAGATTTCATTTCATTTTTTTTTGTGTTTTTTTTTTGGAATCCTCTTGTTGTAAGTTTTTCGTAGTATGTCAAAAGATAGCTCTTGCCGTTTCTTAGCTATAAGGGGTCAAAGTGGCAGGGATTGCAATTTTCAAAATATGTAAAATCTTTTATTTTTTTATTGGATTTTAATGGGGTTCCTTTCTCCATAACCTCTTATGGTATAGTTAAGTAGTGTGTTGACCAATTTGACATATCTCTTATAATTTCTGATACATACACGGAATTATAAGGGCTAATATTTATTTTGCCTTAGTAATTGTGCAGCTAATAACTGGGTCAAGCTCTTCATTGTGCCCATCTAATTACTTTATCAAGTTCTTTACTGTGTCCTCATTCATTTTGAATTACACTTGTTCAAATTTCAGTGTTTGATATGCTGCGGTCGTATCATGCTCCGCTCGGCGCAGCCCTTTATTATGCATTATATTGCATATAGGGTACATTATTTGTCCGGATAACTCCTCCTACAGTTTATAAGATAGGAAGTTTACAGGGTACTCAATTTGCCCGGATAAATCCTGCTACAGGTTTTAAGATATTTTACAGGATGATTGTTCATCTGTAAGAGGTGTGCAAACTACTTGGATTTCAATTTTTTGATAATTTTGAGATAATGCAGGAAAATCCTAAATGTGGTGGCGTGGGGTATGTGAGCTTGCTCACTAAGATTCTTTAATTTTTGCTATATTCATGAAGTTTTAAAGCGTTAAAATAAATACTCATAAAATAAAGCCTATATGTATCTTTATTGATTTGTTCTTTACTGAATTTCTGTTCACAAAAATTTATGACTTCTTAGTATTATTACTCCTTCTAAGAACAAAGCGAAATTTTACCACCACAAAAATTTACCTACAATGTTGTAATTATGTAAAGAGCTGATGAATATTGTACAGAGTATATTAGAATTTATGTGGCTGTAATAGATTAGACAAAAGATTTTTAAAAAATTTCAAAGCTATGATACTTAAATGAAAGTGCTGGAAAGATTTTACAGAGCTTAGATTAGATAGATAATTTAAAGTTCAAATCTCTTTTACAGAGCTGTGATAGGTTAAATGAAAATGTAATATTTGTTTTAAAGAACTGTGATTGGATAGATAAGTGTAATATTTGTTTTACAAAGCTGTGATAGGTTAAATGAAAGTGTAATATTTATTTTACAGAGCAGTGATAGGTTAAATGAAAGTGTAATATTTGTTTTACAGAGCTGTGATAGGTATAATGAAAGTGTAATATTTGTTTTACAGAGCTGTGATAGATTAAATGAAAGTGAAATATTTGTTTTGCAGAGCTGTGATAGGTTATTTGAAAGTGTAATATTTGTTTTGCAGAGCTGTGATAGATTAAATGAAAGTGTAATATTTGTTTTGCAGAGCTGTGATAGGTAATTTGAAAGTGTGATATTTGTTTTACAGAGCTGTGATAGGTTAAATGAAAGTGTAATATTTGTTTTACAGAGCTGTGATAGGTTAAATGAAAGTGTTATAGCAGTAGATTTACAAGGAGATTTAAATACCGTAGTACAACAGAAAGGGACAGGAACAGTAACGTCAGAACAAATACTTATAGATTGTTGTGTAGGTATTATTAAAGGGAAAATTCGCAAAAAAATAAAAATTCAATATTTTATTCCTCATATCTTAGTTAGCACATAAATATATGTAATACTGTTCAATTGTCTTGGATAACTACACAAGACTGAATTAATTGTGAGCAGATCCCGATGCATCAACCGCCATATTGTCGTCTTGTCAACTTAAAAAGTCACGTGATACCTAAAGACCACAAAATACCAAAACTCGATAAGCCCGTGAAAACAGCAAGTACAAAACTCTGATCTGTCCAAATACAAAGTAATTTCTTTCACAAAATTCAATGATTTAAAGAACTGAAAATTTGCAGCTATTTCTTTTAAATATACCATTGAATTGATAATATATCCAGAACTTTTACGAAGTTCCCGTGTTCACAAATTAACAGAAAACATTGTAAAATTAGGATTTATATACAAGAAGTATTCATAGCTATGCAGGCGTGTATACACCATATTGTGTATTAACTGTTTATTGAGATGACAGGTGTCAGACCCATCTGACCACCTCTACCTGTATAAATCACTTGATCTTACCTGGAAAAATGACGATCCCAGTTGATACCACCTGCTGGTACACAATCAACTCCGCACGAAAACACCTTATGTATTGAATTTGTATGAGACCCATACCTTAGACTTATTAGTTATACAACTCATGGTAGAAATCTAGAAACTGATTGCAGTTGTATTTACATTGGATCTACATTTTTATGTCATGCAGGAGACGATTCGCTTTGTGCAGAAAATAAAATTGGTGCAAATTATTAAAAAAAAACAAACCTGCAAGCCAAATCTGGTATAGGGGCATTTTATTTATCGTATTTTCGTGCACAGTATAAATTACCTTCTATATAACTGTAAAGTTTTAGGGTATCGTTGGTACCCACAGATGTATAAAATCATAGATAGATTCAATTTCACTAATAAAACAATCAAAAAGTGCATAAACTCGATCATATTATAAAAGTTAATTTCATCAACTCTGCATGCTCAGGGTCTTGGTATTGTGCTCGAATCACATAAAACTCATGCATATAGCATTGAAATAAGGCTATGAAGTACCGAATAAAAAGTGTCTTAAAACTGCATATTAAGTACAAAGACTAGCTTATGTATACTGAACACAGGCTAATCTCTGTGGATTACAGTATACCATAACTGTCTGTATACACGATTTCGGCATTTATATAAGTATATATTTTTTTCAGACAACTTGAACCCATGACACATAAGGGAGCAACCATTTGATTTTTATGGGGGTGGCTATGGTCAAATTTTCCATCCTGCCTTTTTTATGTTTGGAAAATTGAAAGCTTGCATTTTTGTTTGCGCGCTTAAGCGCGCCTGACTTTTTCTTTTCAATATCCTTAAAATTATACAGCCAAATGTACCATCCTGCATTTTTTTTTCAGGACAAGTACTGTCCTGGTTATTTTTTTCTAGATTTTTGGCGTCCTGCCTTTTTATTTTAAATTTGACCATAGCCCCCCATAAAAATCAAATGGTCGTTCCCTAAGCATTTTAAAGTATCACTTGTATCTTAAAATGTTGAAGACATTACGAGAATCAACCTCTTAGCATATTTTTTTTTATACAGAAGCTGGGACTAATATATTGATCATATTTGTCCTAGACAGAACTAACCCGAAGTTTGAGCGGACTCAGCTATACTGAAAAGGAGTCCAGAAACAAAAAGGGTCTAGGCTAATTTGGCATATTTTGTCAAACTTCTGTACGAAATAATACATTTCTAACACCGGATATAATCTCTTCAGAATCCCATTTTTTTACAGTATGTGGCCCTCGCAGAAACGTATAATACTGAATGAACTGCATCTGTCTTTTAAATTTTGTCCAGTATCCGTCATTTATTTAATATCAGTGAAGTAATTAAAATTAGTTATAAGCGATTTAAAAAAAAAAGATAGGCGTGTGCCTTTTCTACCTGTAATTAGTGCAGCACACACCACATTTACCTTTAGGGCATGACACAGGTAAAATTTGACAGGGACATGATCATGTTTATTTGGTTGTTAATTAACCTCTGATGATTACATCACTACAAAGGTATTAATTTTTCTACACTGGAACACAGGAGCACGCGCGCGTGTGTGTGCACAAATTTATTTCTTCCTAGATTGTTTTGAGGATAATAATAGAAAATGTTTTTTTTGTTATTTTGATCTACTTTTCTGGAATCTTTTTGCATCATCAACAGCCAATTTTATTTCACAGTAAATTTGGAATTTAGTTATTCTACGAAGAAGTTCACAGTAAATTTGGAATTTAGTTATTCTACGAAGAAGTTATGTTTAAAGAAACAATAAGATTTAAACAAAGGGTAACACGCTTGTCATTGTTTTTCTGTAGTAATTAGTTATTTAATGATCTCACTCGAATGCTTTAAATAACGNTGAAAGTGTAATATTTGTTTTGCAGAGCTGTGATAGGTTATTTGAAAGTGTAATATTTGTTTTGCAGAGCTGTGATAGATTAAATGAAAGTGTAATATTTGTTTTGCAGAGCTGTGATAGGTAATTTGAAAGTGTAATATTTGTTTTACAGAGCTGTGATAGGTTAAATGAAAGTGTAATATTTGTTTTACAGAGCTGTGATAGGTTAAATGAAAGTGTTATAGCAGTAGATTTACAAGGAGATTTAAATACCGTAGTACAACAGAAAGGGACAGGACCAGTAACGTCAGAACAAATACTTATAGATTGTTGTGTAGGTATTATTAAATAAGAAAATATGGAAGTTACAAATGTAAGTTCAGATGGCCATTTTGACAAATATGGACATCTTTCTTTAGATTAATTTGTATTGGCATGCAGTTTTCTGTCATATTTTATTTCAATTCAAACCAAATATTGTTTTCCAAGAGCCTTTTCCAATTTTATGCTTCAAAGACTCATTTCTAAGTTTGCGTTAAGGTTCATATCTGAGAAATTAATCATCTTAGGTCAGTGGATGTGTCTTGGGAATGATGCTGCTTCAGATGATGATTAGGTCACTCTGACATACATTTTATGCTTCAATGACTCAAGTTAACATTTGCTTTAAGGTTCATATTTGAGACACTACATCAATCATCTTAGGTCAGTGGAATGCGCTTGGAAAGTGATGCAGCTTCAGATGATAATTGTGTCACCCTTACATACATTTTATGCTTCAATGACTCAGGTTTATGTTTGCGTTAAGGTTCAAATCTCAGAAACTACATGTGTCACATCATTTGTCTTTGGTAAGTGGATGGGTCTTGGAGATTGATGCTGCCTCAGATGATAATTGGGTCCCTCTGACCTATATTTTATGCTTCAATGGCTCAGGTTATAGTTTGTGTTGAGATTAATATTTGGAAATTTAAACTTAATTTGGAAATTTGATTGCCACATTAGAGGGTATATATTAAGTTGTGTACTATAAAATGGTTTGGACCAGTTCCATATGAATAAACTGCAAATAAACAGTATATGATGTATGATCATTTTTATTTTCAGATAGAATATGTTTTATATTTTTTCAGGCAGAAGATATGCAATTTTCTATGAAACCAGAGCGGCGGAAAAATTCACTACAGAATTATTTATTACATATTCGACAATCTATAGAAAGGGAAAGAAAAGGACGAGAAGGTAAATCTCATGTAAATGCTGAAAACTTCAATGGAAAGTTGTAGGTCACATTAAAACTGTTCTTTTATTTATAGTCCAAAAACATATTTTTTAGGAGAAAAATTATTATAATCACAAGGATGCTGATTTGATTTTTAGTTTGTTGGTGATCTGATTACTTCCCAGCTCCAATCTAAGAGTTTCAATTTAGTATTTGTTTTGCTTTTAAATTATATCTAATTTCGTACAATTTTCACTGTTAAATACAGAATTTCCTTTAGTTTTTGTGGTTGCCTGCAGAGCCAACACATACTGTAGGCATCTATCCTCAGTTATCATCCTGAATCATCAAAGTTTTGACTAAGTCATATTCTGTCCAAATTTTAAGATATGTTGTTCACATAGTCTAGTTGTGAACATTATATTTGAGTTATAAGTTTTACAGATGTTATTTGTCCACTGAGATAAAATTTGTTAATGTGTTTTGTTAATCCCCAACTCCTTAAATAACTGAAAGTCAGATTCCAATGAAACTTTCAGGATATGTTGTTTGCATTATCTAGTTTTGCACCTTATACTTGAAATTTTTTATTCATCGAGGTTGAAGTTTCACAGAGCCAAAAAATTGCTCATTTTTGTATGCCCTGAACACTAAGTATAGGGCGACATATAGGATCACTTCAGTCTTTTTGGCTCGTCATTATATTTTTGCCCATCACACTTTTCTGTAACACTTTTCTATGCATCTACTAGTCAAAGCCACTTGAAATATTGCATGTGACTTAAGTATGAGGTTCTATATTGTGCTTATTGAGTTCAGGTTTGTGGGACATCTACTTTCTGTTTACTGTCTTGGAATATTTTCAGCTAATACCGTCAAAGATACAAAATTTTTTTCAACCCTTTTCTCAGCAACTACAAGTCACAGCTACTTGAAATTTTTATGCGACTTTAATTTTGGATTTTGTATTGCACTTATCAAATGAAGGTCTGTTGAACACCTACTTCCTGTTTACCAACTAGAAACATTTTCAACAAATACTGTCAGCTGTACAAATTTTCATAACACTTTTCTCAGCAATTACAAATTGAAATTTTGTAAGTGACTAAAGTATGAGGTTTTATACTGCACTTACCAAATTCAGGTGTGTTGGACATCTACTTCATGTTTTCCACCTAGGAATATTTTCAATAAATACTGCTGATTGGTAAATATTTTCGTAACATTTTTCTACTGAATGACACATCACAGCCTCTTGAAATTTTATGTGACTTTCTTATGCTGTTTCATATTGTACTTATCAAATTCTGACCTTTCTGTTTACTGACTTGAAATATGTTGCACTTAGCTAGTGCAGGTCTGTTGGACATCTACCTCCTGTTTTTAAAAGAATTTGGAAATTTGTGTTTCCTCCATCAAATTAGACAACAGCAGTGTAGGCGACACACATCTTCCATGGAAGACTTGCAATTTATTAAATCCCCAGATTCTTCATAAATGTTACTTTAATTCCAATTAAACTTTTAGGATATCTGTTTGTGCACCTTATATTTTAGAATTCTTTTTTTTTACCAAAGATGAAGGTTCACTGAGGAAAAAATAACTCATCTGTAGTGCAGGGACTTTTAACATCCATCAGTTTTGAAAAGTTTTTTTTTTTCATATTACAATTGAAGATTGAAAAAAAATATTGGTTACTTAAAAAAAGGTTAAATTTGTGTTGCAAACTTAAATAGAGTCCTATGGGTATGAATCATTTATTAATATCTCTTTCTAAAATATATGGTACTTTTCAAATTTAGAGAGATTTTCAATAAAATTTCAAATAAGCATCATGTATTTTTTTTTCTCCAACCATATTTTTCTGTTTTCTCTGATGAAATTCATTTTTGTCATACCATGATAAAATCAGTAATTCTTCAATACATATATATATATAGTAGGCAACACATCACTGTTCTCCGATATGCCTAATGATTTTTTACTTATATTTAAGGTGTGGAAAAATTAATAGAAGTATATAATCAAAGACCAGGCTTTGCAGACCCAGAGACACAAGCAGAAACTAAACAGAGACTTTTACAGGTATGATGGGAACCAAAAATCGCGGAATTGTAGTTTTTTTTTAATTTTTCTTTAGGTTATCATCCTCATCATCATTTCATGCTTGGCTCATTTTGAGTAATTAAGTAGTTTTGCACATGATGTCAATCCCTAAGAATTGAAATACAATGAAGATAATATAAGTCAGCATTTGTTTCCAGATCCAATATAGTATATAACGGTAATTACTAATTCCATCAGACCCAATTAATTCACAATTCAGTCACTAGATTTTTCAAATGTTCAAAACAGACTTGGATTTGATTTTTCTGCTGATTCACACATTTCTGTTTAAGAATTTGTAGCCCTCCTTTAAGGATGTTCGCTTGTCATGTTTGTGTATTTCCATCAGATTTTTGGAGTTCTCTGGTTTTATCCATTTAAAAGCTTAATAACTTTTTGCCCGGTGACCACCTAATTTTCTTCCTTGATTTCATTTTATACATATTTTGGAGTAATCTGACAAGATTTTATGCAGTTGGTGTTATTTTTTTCACATTCATTATTTGATAAACATTGCTCATGTTAAACCTATGAAAAATGCAGAGGAGTTTAGTTTCCCGCCATTTTTTTAAACACTCCTATCTCAAAAATTACATCGGTAACCTATCAATTTTTATACGACCGCAATCAAATTTGTGGTCGTATAATGATATGGCGCTGTCTTCGTCGTTGTCATATGGCGTCGTTGTCGTCTGTAGACACTTTTGTTTTTGGTCAATAACTTAAGTTTAAGTTGATCAATCCTTATGAAATTTTGACACAGTGTTCCTTGGCACAAAAGGAAGGCTGGGTGTAGTTTTTGCTATTTTGGCCCCTCCCGTTTTTAAAAAAGGGGCCAAAAAGGGCAAAATTGGGTGTTTTCACATATTTGGCTGTAGAATATTTATTATTTATCAGATTTTTTCCTTGGCACAAAAGGAAGGCTTGGCTTAGTTTTGGTCATTGTGGCCCCACCCGTTTTGAAAAAAGGGGCCAAAAAGGGATAAATTTGATGTTTTAACATATTTGACTTTAGAATCTTTATTGTTTATCGGATTTTGATGGGGTTTCTTTCAGTGTGTTACTGAGGAAATTCCCTATCTGTAGTATGCCAACGGATTTGACGTGGCAGGTACCATGAGATAAATGGGGCCCCAAAGGGGTGAATTTCAAAAAATTAATTTTTTTATTTTTAGTCCGATTTTGATGCAGTTTTTTGCAATGGATTCTAAATGAAAAATTGATATAGTGCTGCTTCATCAGATTTTTTTGATAACTTGTTACCTTTCCAAGCTATGAGGGGCCAAATGGGGCCAAAATTGCAAACATGCAGATTACCTAAAATTTTTATTTTTCATCCGATTTCGATGGGATTTTTTTTCTTTAGATTCTTCTTTTTGTAAGCTTTCAGAGATATGTCAACAGATTTGACGTAGCTCTTGCCGTTTCCGAGCTGTATGGGTTCAAAGGGGCCGAAATTGGAATTATTGACAATATGTATAGTCGTTATTTTTAATCGGATTTCAATGGGGATTTTTTTCTTTAGATTCATCTTGATATATGCTGTAAGTAATATGTCAACTATTTTGCTTCAATCTCACAGTTTCCGAGCTTTCAGGGATCAAGAGGGCTTATTTTAATGTTCTTTAGTTTGTGTCCAACTAATTACTGTGTCAAGCTCCTTATTGTGTCCATCTAGTTACTTTGTCAAACTCTTAACTGTGTCCTTATTCACTTTAAATTGCACTTATTCAAATATCACTGGTCGACATGCTGCGGTCGTATCATGCTGCACTCGGCATAGCCCTTTATTTCAGCTTAAATTACTTCTTTTTCAATTGCCTAACAAAAAATTACATTCAATTGAAATCCTTGTTATTTTAAAATTCACGAGTGAACATCCTTAAATGATGGAAAACAAGAAAATTGATTTCTGAATTGATTTGACAAGCATTTGATATAATAACAGAAATTATCCAAATGTACCTTGGTGTTTATTGTAAAATACATCATTCAAATAAATAAAACAGCAGTACCTTTTAATAAACAGAATGCAGTTTATGTCTTAATAATTTTTGCAAAGCTTTAAGTATGGATAATGTAAAAAAAGAAAACAAAAAAAAGCTTTATATTTCACAGTATTTCTTTTAAAAAATATTTTTCAGATTCATATTTTATAATGGAAAGTATAAAACAGAGTTAAAATGTATAAATATTCTATATAAGAAAGAATTGTGGATCAAATATTCCTCATGCAGAGATGCCATACTCGATTTCAGCAGAGTTTCCTCGATTTTTATGCCTGAAATCTGCTCTTTGATCTTGTAATGACAAATTCTGATTTTTTCCAGTCTGTAATTTTTTCTTAGTCAGGACTGAAATGGGTGTATATTTATAATATTGATCACTTTCATGCTTGAAAATCCTATTTAAAAAAGCGTTTGTCTGATATCAGATTGATATAAAATGACCAATCTTGACAGATAAACTTGATGGCTGGATACCAAAGCCTAACAGTTTCTGAACCCCAGAGCCTTTAGCGGCCCATGACCCCTGGCCATGAGAAGACGCCGCTTGGCGTGGTCAATATTCCTATTTTTCTTCCAATAAGGTTGACATCTCTGCTCATGGTAACAAATTTTCTTGATAGACAATAGATGTTAATGAGTAATAATGATCCAATGCATGAACAACCATAGAGTGCCATTTCTCATTCATATTTTTCATCTACATGCACATTCATATACATATATGTGTCTTTTCATTTTACATGTATTCATATTTATCTAAATGTAAGATTTGTTATATACAGTACATATCTTTCAAAGATATTTCATATTCAGAAATGATATATGCCCGACTATCTTTACATTTTTTTTATATATATATAACAATACTTTATTTCCAAACATTTATGTTATACCCCAGGAATATATACTAATGGTCAATGCTTTACNTCTGTTTAAGAATTTGTAGCCCTCCTTTAAGGATGTTCGCTTGTCATGTTTGTGTATTTCCATCAGATTTTTGGAGTTCTCTGGTTTTATCCATTTAAAAGCTTAAAAACTTTTTGCCCGGTGACCACCTAATTTTCTTCCTTGATTTCATTTTATACATATTTTGGAGTAATCTGACAAGATTTTATGCAGTTGGTGTTATTTTTTCACATTCATTATTTGATAAACGTTGCTCATGTTAAACCTATGAAAAATGCAGAGGAGTTTAGTTTCCCGCCATTTTTTGAAACACTCCTATCTCAAAAATTACATCGGTAACCTATTAATTTTTATACGACCGCAAAAAAATTTGTGGTCCTATAATGGTATGGCACTGTCGTCGTCGTCGTCGTATGGCGTTGTCGTCTGTAGACACTTTTGTTTTTGGTCAATAACTTAAGTTTAAGTTGATCAATCCTTATGAAATTTTGACACAGTGTTCCTTGGCACAAAAGGAAGGCTGGGTGTAGTTTTTGCTATTTTGGCCTCTCCCGTTTTTAAAAAAGGGGCCAAAAAGGGCAAATTGGGTGTTTTCACATATTTGGCTGTAGAATATTTATTATTTATCAGATTTTGATGGGGTTTCTTTCAGTGTGTTACTGAGGAAATTCCCTATCTGTTATATGCAATGGATTTGATGTGGCAAGTACCGTTCATGAGATAAATGGGGCCCAAAAGGGGTGAATTTCAAAAAATTTATTTTTTTTATTTTTAGTCCGATTTTGATGCAGTTTTTTGCAATGGATTCTAAATGAAAAATTGATATTAGTGCTGCTTCATCAGATTTTTTGATAACATGTTACCTTTCCAAGCTATGAGGGGCCAAATGGGGCTAAAATTGCAAACATGCAGATTACCTAAAATTTTTATTTTTCATCCGATTTTGATGGGATTTTTTTTTCTTTAGATTCCTCTTTTTGTAAGCTTTCAGAGATATGTCAACAGATTTGACGTAGCTCTTGCCGTTTCCAAGCTGTATGGGTTCAAAGGGGCCGAAATTGGAATTATTGACAATATTTATAGTCGTTATTTTTAATCGGATTTCAATGGGGATTCATCTTGATATATGCTGTAAGTAATATGTCAACAATTTTGCTTCAATCTCACAGTTTCCGAGCTTTCAGGGATCAAGAGGGCTAATTTTAATGTTCTTTAGTTTGTGTCCAACTAATTACTGTGTCAAGCTCCTTATTGTGTCCATCTAGTTACTTTGTCAAACTCTTAACTGTGTCCTTATTCACTTTAAATTACACTTATTCAAATTTCACTGGTCGACATGCAGCGGTCGTATCATGCTGCGCTCAGCGTAGCCCTTTATTTCAGCTTAAATTACTTCTTTTTCAATTGCCTAACAAAAAATTATATTCAGTTGAAATCCTTGTTATTTTAAAATTCACGAGTGAACATCCTTAAATGATGGAAAACAAGAAAATTGATTTCTTAATTGATTTGACAAGCATTTGATATAATAACAGAAATTATCCAAATGTACCTTGGTGTTTATTGTAAAATACATCATTCAAATAAATAAAACAGCAGTACATTTTAATAAACAGAATGCAGTTTATGTCTTAATAATTTTTGCAAAGCTTTAAGTATGGATAATTAAAAAAACAAGAAAACAAAAAAAAGCTTTATATTTCACAGTATTTCTTTTAAAAAATATTTTTCAGATTCATATTTTATAATGGAAAGTATAAAACAGAGTTAAAATGTATAAATATTCTATATAAGAAAGAATTGTGGATCAAATATTCCTCATGCAGAGATGCCATACTCGATTTCGGCAGAGTTTCCTCGATTTTTATGCCTGAAATCTGCTCTTTGATCTTGTAATGACAAATTCTGATTTTTTCCAGTCTGGAATTTTTTCTTAGTCAGGACTGAAATGGGTGTATATTTATAATGTTGATCACTTTCATGCTTGAAAATCCTATTTAAAAAAACGTTTGTCTGATATCAGATTGATATAAAATGACCAATCTTGACAGATAAACGTGATGGCTGGATACCAAAGCCTAACAGTTTCTGAACCCCAGAGCTTCTTGGAGCCTTGAGCGGCCCATGACCCCTGGCCATGAGAAGACGTCGCTTGGCGGGGTCAATATTCCTATTTTTCTTCCAGTGGGGTTGGCATCTCTGCTCATGGTAACAAATTTTCTTGGATAGACAATAGATGTTAATGAGTAATAATGATCCAATGCATGAACAACCATAGAGTGCCATTTCTCATTCATATTTATCATCTACATGCACATGTATATACATATATGTGTCTTTTCATTTTACATGTACTCATATTTATCTAAATGTAAGATTTGTTATATACAGTACATATCTTTCAAAGATATTTTATATTCAGAAATGATATATGCCTGACTATCTTTACATTTTTTTATATATATAACAATACTTTATTTCCAAACATTTATGTTATACCCCAGGAATATATACTAATGGTCAATGCTTTACACTCTAATTCCAACAGTCTAAACCAGGGGTTTTTGGGTGTGAAAAAAAAAGATCATTATAGATTCAACTGTACTCTACAGTAAAAAAAAAACCCAAAAAGCAAAAACAAAAACAAAATAAAAAAAAACAAAACAAACAATTAAAAAACTATAACAAACAATAAAAGACATTAAAAAATGATAATTGTACATGATTAATCATACTATATTGTTTTCTATATAATATTTATAATATTTTGTAATGTTAATATAAAGTGGGGCCAAAAGACAACCACATCCATATGACTGCTGCAGATCTGTGTTTTTATTTCGTCTACATGTTTTGCAAAAAAACAAAGACCTCTGAAGTATGGAAAATGTGGTTATATGTGGTTAACGTTTAAAAGGCGACATTATAATGAAAATGAATAGTTATATAGTTAAAAATAGATTGTAAATAAACATAAAGAAAGTTATTTTTAGTGCTTGTATTTCATAGTTCTGTACCACTGTACCTTGGAAAGAACCACCAATCAAACTTTCTCAAGCCTAGCCACACAGAAAATTAGAAATGCAAACCCAGTCGAATACCGAACATTGCACAAGATAACCATTAAATTTGTAAGCAACCTGAACCACAAGGATTACTCCACCAGATGTCTTGAAAACAGTTCACCAACAAGAACATTCTGCAGCAGTATTAAACCTCAAGTTCCAGATGTGACACCATAATATTTAATACAATGGGAATCGGCACAAGTCGAATAAGCATGAGAACCACATCTGCAGAACCGTGTTGTACTCTACAACCACTCGGATGGCTGACTACAAACAGTTCCAAGACTCGAGACCATACCCAAAAGATAAGGATTCCACACAGACATCGAGAATATCCCAACATACAGGAATGTAACGTATTGACACCAAACATACCGGCAAACGATACAATGGTTCAGAACTATGAAATGCAAGCACTAAAAATAACTTTCTAAATGTTTATTTACAATTTATTTTTAACTATGTCTATGTAGCTATGTTTATTCATTTTCATTATAACGTTGCCTTTCAAATATTAACCACATTTAACCACATTTTCCATACTCCAGAGGTCTTTTTCATTATGTTACTGTCCTGAGGACGCCCTTAACGGTGCAAAATATGTAGACGAAATAAAAGCACAGATCTTCAGCAGTCATATGGATGTTGTTGTCTTTTGGATCTATATTTTATGTTAGCATGTTAGACGACTAGTGAATATTTGGGTATACATCCATAACTCCCCTACCACATGATATTGTTGGTGTTGGTTCACGTATGCTACTTCATTATAATGTTAATAGAAAGATTACATTCATAAAACATTTATAAGTTTTATATTGACTTCTCATAATTCAGTATATTGTGTAAAGATTTATGAAATTTTATATAATGTTTAATTTGAACCAACACTCCTTTTATGATAAATTACAATGTATATGATAATTTACAGAGATTGTTTATTTTTTAACAACTAGGTAACATATATGATGAATTTCCTGGAGGCCAGTCATTATAAATTAGCCAACAGTTTTGCCAAGTTAGATGGACAGGCCAAATTAGAACACAAATTTTCACAATATATCGAAACAAGTAGAGATAAACAGGTAATTATTTTTTTTACTGTATGGGTTCAAACAGTGCACTGCTGATGTCAGAACTTATAGTTAGGGAATATTTCTCCAAAGGAATACTGAATCTATGCTATCAAATTTTTTAAGTATGGATTGGATGTTAAAATTTATAAGTCGATACTGCTTAATCAGTAATTTTTACTGTAAACATAGGATAAAAATGATAACAGGGAATACCTACAATTTACTTAAAAACAGTTACATACCACAATGTACCAAGGAACTGTACAAGAAAAACAAAACAAATCAAAGACAAAAGATAACATAAAGAACAATAGGAACTCAGGACAGCCAGACTAGGTACCAGTGCTAGCAAAAGCCAGCAGTAGGTTTAAACCGGTTTATGGGTACTTTTTGATACATATCCATAGCTGTCATCCAATTTAAAAAATTCATATTCCATTTAAAATAAATTTTCGAGAGCCGCATGCATGGATGGCAAGATAAGCTTTGATAGCAATAAATGTAAAATTATAAAGTGCACAGTTTTGCTGGCCAACTTTAAAAAAGAAATGTACTTATTCTCATACATATAGCTACATTTTAATCTTCTAAACATCTTCAAGTCAACATTTGCAACCATTTATACTCTTAAAATTATAAAAGATCAAATGTAATTAATATGGTTTAAAAATTATTTTACAGGGATTGCAAGTCTCAACATTAAAGTTACCTGCTAATCTTGCAAGTGAAGGCAATTCAGGCTATGATGTAACGTCTGTTACCCTGACAACTCTTGCGAGTCAAGGGGATAATTATGAGACTGGATTTGGTAGGTAACAGTAGGAATATATTGATGTTGTTTTTCAAGTTTTCCAAGACAAACTAATGAAATAAATCAGTCAAATCTTGCATCACATTCTTTGGTAGTTATACTAATATAGGAAATGCATCTGGTATAAACATTGACCAAATAGCCAGTAAATAAGTGTTTTATTATACAGAAATCGTACTTGAATTACATCAGTGTGACGTTATTGGTAAAAAGTCATCATCCTATTTAAAGACCAGTAAATAGTTCATCGTCCTATATAATGACCAGTAAATAGTCATCATCCTATTTAAAGACCAGCAAATAGTTCATCATCGGTAAATAGACATTGAAACTGTTGACCGGTAAATAGGCTGTTTGTGACAAGTGTGGAAAAATATTAAATTATCCAATAAACAATCTAAATAGAAAATACATATTGAGTTATATATGATAACTGACACTAGTTTAATTGTTCATAGTTACAATGTAGGACTATGTAGCCAAACAGTTAATACATGTAGATATTAAAAAACAGTGAAAGTTCAAGACAAGATAACAACAGACTATTGAGTCTTAATATTCAAGTACCTGCAAATGTCATAATATTATATCTTGCCATCTTATAGTGTTTGGTTTTATAATTACTCAGTTTCATCTTTTAAACAACTTTTTTAAGAAAAATATTACTTGTCATTTTGTTATGACATAATGTGTAAGAGTCCCATTTCAATACAAACATTTAAACTTTTATGCCTTGTTGGAATTCAGAATCAAATTACTTACATTTGATTTTTTACAGATAAAATACTTAAGTGTATATTCAAAAAGGTATGAGACATTCAGGTAATGTGAACACTAGATAAGAGAAAGTAACCTCTTCATTATTTTTTTAGCTGATGATGAGTTTGAAAATGAATCCATTGGACGGTGTAGAGCTTTGTATGATTATGATGCAAGTCAGAAGGATGAATTAACTATACATGAAGGTAAAACTGAAGTTTTGTAATTTGAATATGATAGATGCCTAGTTGTTTGCCAAAAGTTTGTGATGCCCTCTGGACACTTTGTCTGGTACATTATGTTCTTTATGATGTTTCCATCTCACAGATGTCCTATACAGGTTAATAATAGATTTGACACATACCAATAGGGTCTGTAAGTCTGGTCATGTGACACCTAGATTTCACGATGAAATTTAAATTTGAAAACGTTTCCCGCCAAAAAATGTCGTTTTAGTATTATGACGTTTGAATTATTGTTTGAAACGTTATATATTTCCATATAAAAGTCAACTTCCAGGTACAATTTATGTACCGAGAAGTTTCAAAATTTAACCAGACTTACAGACCCTATTAGACTAAACACATACTTTTTAAAAGTGACCGGACTAAACACAGACTTTAAAGGTGGCCACACCATGTAAACTAGATAATGCGGTTAATTCCACTTAATCATAAAACATGATATTTGCTAAATTCATTCGATTTCAAAAGATATGGAAACACCAGAATTTTTTTCTTTAAACTAAACAAACTTTCTTTAAATCTACTTGAAAACCTAAAACTTATAAGGGCTATTCCAGAAATAATTGTATGGTGGTGGGGGGGGGGGGAGTTGGAAGGCACTTTAATTAAAATTTGATGGGTTGTGGGGTATATTGGATACTTGCACTGATGAAGCAACGAGACAAACAAATTAAAATTTTATGCATGTTGGGTCCTTTTAAAAAGTGCCTTCCAACCCCCACTCTTACAATTATATCTGGAACAGCCCTAATGGGAAAATTCATGTATTGGCAAAAAATTAAAGAAAAACAAGTGAAATTTTGGTTATTTGCAAAACAGCTGAGGCTAATTGCAAAAAATGTTTTTATCAAAGATTTGCCACGATATTTTATGTTGTTCAAGAAGTATTACATTTCTTGGAAAAGAATTTGGTCGATAAATGACTTTATATTTTTTCTTTCAGGTGATATTATAAATTTATATGATAAGCAAGATGATGGATGGTGGCAGGGAGAATGTGGGGGTGTGGTCGGCATCTTTCCAGCTACATATGTAGAAGAACTGTAATGCTGTGTGCTTCTCTATAAACAACATTCATTTTTGTTTATCACTTGTTGTTGTAAACCATTGTTACATTGTTACATTTGGTTTAAATTCTGGGTGGGTTAGTGGTATGATGGTATTTTATGTCTCCGGTTCAGACCTGATTTCTTCCGTTTTAAAGCAGAATAATGCTCTTTTTATTCTGCTTTTTACGCACTTTTGATAGCTACTAAAAATCAGGTCTGCAGGTGAAATAGCGTGATAAAGTGCAATGTTCCAAGCTCTTAGTAACAAAGAAGAATTTTGCAACAAGTACAGTGGTAGGCAGCTACATGCAAGTTGAACATTCTTGTATTACTGGACATAAGTATTGCCAGTCACATCACTGTTGCACCCAGGATATAAACCCACTTCCATTTGAATCAAACACATGTCTGTTATGATATTAATGTTTCTAAGAAACACCATACTCCCCCTTTCATATTTCCATAGAATTTGGTCTGAAACAAATGATTGTTTCTGAATTATTGGAAAAGTTCATTTGTTGTCATATCTGAATATTATTTGAAATGTTAAATTTTAATTTAATTGTTATGTTTGTATAGAAATTTTATACACTGTTGATGTCTAAGCTCTCCAAAGATGGTTACAAGTTCAAGCTCATTTTGGTGATTTTCATTGGTATGTAATTCTTGTCATATGGCCCCGATTTTCATGATAAAATTTCCAATTTTTGCCAACTTCCACCTCACGTATTCATTTTATGTCATGGATATAACAAAGCCTTAAGTTTAGCCATTTTAAAGCTACATGTACATGTATATGCTAGTTCATACAAAGCCTACAGTGAAATTTACATCTCCAACATGATTTCCTCCAAATATTAACAAAACAGCTACCTTTTATATTCATAGCGCTCATTTTTTATATCGATGGTTCTCTAAAAATGATAATCAGTTTAGAAAATTATTGAATTCAACATTTTGATTTCTGTATTATGACTTGAGAGTGCCTAGGTAAAATGTATTGAAATTTTATTTTAATGTATAGAGCAAAAAGAATAATATCAGGTAAATTTTCTGCCAAAGTTACAATTTATATTGAGGTAATTTTTTTTTTGCTAAAGCTGTGTGTTAAGTTGACCTACAGCAAAAAATTTTTAGTTATACTTAGGTAAATTTTTGCCAAAGTTGTGAGTTTACCCTTATGAAAGTTAAATTTTCAGCAAAAGTTATGAATTTTTGCTGAGGTAAATTCACTTCCAAAAAAAGTTATGAGTTCCACTGAAAAATAGTTTTTGCCAATATTATTATGAAGTAATTTTTCTGCCAAAGTAATGAGTTTTTCCTAGGTAAATTTTCTGCCAAAGTTATGAGTGATGTGCTAAAAGTTTTGCCCATTCTTATTTATTAAGTTTTGATTTTCTAGTTGATTTTAATTTTTGAATTCACAATATAGTCTCAGGAAGGTTTTCATTTCCAAAGTGTAGAAATATTCTAATCGTTGTTATGAGTGATGGTGAAAATTTAGGTTTTTGGATTTTATAGTTGTTTTTGGATTTTATATTTACTGTTTGTATTTATAGTATTGTTTTTGTTGTAGTGTGCTTAACATTTATTTTTTGTTTTCCTAAAGTTTATGTTCTTCTTGAATAAACCTCAAATATACATGTATAGGCAATAGACCAGTTTCCAATTTCTGTTTATTATATTGTGACGTCAAAATTTTCCGGGAAAATTAACCAATTGGAAACTAGTCTATGATGCAATGTTAGTCTCTGCATTTAATGCATGAGAATTTTTGCACCTTGTCCCCCATATTTTTTAAATCATTGAAAACTTCGTAATAGTATTTGACCAATTTTCAAAATACCTAAGGGGGTGTTANNNNGGGGGGGGGGGGGGGTCCCAAGCACGAAAAATGTGCTTTAAAATTGACAAAAACCAAACTCGAGTGATATGAAATGCCAGTCACTTAACACGCAAAATTGCAGGTTGTAGGTCGCCGATAACTTGAGAAATCATTATCATTTATGGTCAGTTTTGCATCTTATCAGATGTATTTTACCTAAAAAGCTCTTTTAATGAAATTTTGCTTATTTTGCTCTATGATATTTTCTGGTATTGTAAACAATATTCTTATTGTACCAAGTCCCAATTTTTTATAGGAAAATTAACAGTTCTGGATGTTATAGAAGGTAAAGCATTGGCAGGTACATCTTACATGCCTCTGTTAAAATTAAAACTCACAGGCTTTTATCAGTTTGACTTCACATACTGAACAAATTTTAAGTATTCTAAAATTTCCTTTTGACAAGATTTAGAGAATAAATCTGTTAGACTGAGGGCTTTGGTTGAAGTCAGTACAAAAAATTAACACGGCATTATTGAAAAAAAATGGTATTGATATTAAAAGCAAAGAAAAGGGGTAATGTTCACTGCTGAAATTTGTAATTTAGAGTTTTCTTGTGTCATGCAAATGTATCTTAGGGAGCAACCATTTGATTTTTAGGAGGGAGGGGGGGCAAGGAAGTAAGATCTGATCCTGGAAATTTTTTCACGCAATTTTTGGGCCTGACATTTTTTTCTCACTG